>JBBPUL010000063.1:0-15509 GCA_038094675.1 Spongispora temasekensis
GTTGCGCTACGTTGCACTCTGTACCCGTGCAGGATTTGGTACGATGGTGCGGCCCTACTTATCCGGGTATTTTGCTCCGGTGGCGCCATATCCATATCTTGAGCAGATCCGGCAGCTTCTTTATGGAGAGTCCGATTGGCACGTAGGCCCATATGAACGCCCTGATACACGCCCTACTTATGACGCCTTCCGGAACATCCTCCTTGATGCCATGAAGACGATCCCCTCAACCGAATCTGGGAGTTTTTTTTTTCCCAGATCGTGGAGCCACCCGCAATTTTCTATTGTCCAATTTCTCCCGAGAGTCAGTGGCAAGGCGAGCAGTGGAACTGGGAGAAACCCTTTCCAATGTGGTCGAACAACGCATTCGGCTTTGTTTCAGATCAACTCACAATACCATCGACGTCAGGATTAAGTATTGGAAGCTCCCTCGACACATCTGATGTCATAGCACCACCAGGACCCGTTATTCTGAAAACCAGAGGGCTACAACCCACTGGGCGCTACGCACTGTTACCGGAAGTTGATCGGCACCTCACCCAGCGCATCAGATACCTCCGGGGATCAACCGAGAACCATAAAGGGATCAGCAAACCCTATAGCGTTTATTCACCATCCCAGCTTCGTCGCCGCCGCAGGAAGTGGTTGACTAGTGCAAAAAAGATGGGGTCGCATGAGTAATGGACAATCTCTTTTTAGCGGCATCGTCATTTTGTTACCTGATGTTCTATTTATATACTGCACTCTTGGCTAGAGTGCTCCATTTTCGTGCGGCCAGATTTTTGTACGTCTTTCTGTACGGCAGACTTGTACATTACATAGTTAGGGAAACCTTCACATGACTATGGAATTATGACAGAATCAACTTCAGACCCTTCAGTCAAAAAATCCATGGAAGTGGTTCTACCCGGTGTACAAAACATCATGAAAGTAGTACCAACTGATGTTCGGCCGAAGGATCATGGAAATGATATGGCCGACACTATAAAACTAGCAAGTGGACAAGTCTAGTACAGCCATCGCTTGTAGTGGTGTAGTCCGAAAACAAATTTGAATTATCTTATCTGTTCTCAAAGTTCCCACACTTGATCGCTGCTGACGATGGTGAGCTCGTTGAGGCAAATACACGCAGCACACACCGCTAAAGACAAGATGGAAAGTCGCGTACAGTCGATATACCCCAGAATCTCAAGGACTCCCTCCGTAAATTCCGTTTTGCAAGGCGAAGCCAAGGGAGCGCTGCGCTGATCGTCAAGATCAACAAGCAGACGCTCATCATGGAAGAGCAAGAACAGTTTGATAACATCTCCATCGAAGAACTTGCAGAGGGTATTTTCGCTAGATTCACGACGTATTCAGACGATAATAAGAAATCACCTTGTTCAGAACTCCCAGAGAACTCGCCGAGATACGTTGTACTCTCTTACGAGCTCAAACACAAGGACGGAAGGACGTCGTTTCCCTTGGTTCTCGTCAACTGGGCACCGTCCTCATCAGAGACAAAGCTCATGACGCTACATGCAAGTGCGTTTCTGGACTTTCAGAATGTCGTGCGTACAGGTTTAGGCAATAGTGTCGTCAATCACAATCGAGCTTCTTTTCCAGGCGGACATATCCAAAGTCATTGAAGTCAGGGATGGAGTAGATGGTCTTACGAAAGACGTTATCGATGGGAAGCTTCTTTCATCTTCATGACTGGAGGATGGTCCTCTCGACATACGACGAATCTTCATTCCACTTTAAAAGACAGACACAATAGACACGCTCGCGTTGATCAACTTTTGCTACTGGTCGCAGCAACAGTCATTCGACCAAACATAGGCGTCTCTTGTCCTTGAAAGCCTCTTGAATCAGTTCTTGGTACATCATGTCCATGACCCCCAGCGGTAAGTATTCGGTATGGGAGTATCGTAGCACCACTCCTCGTGCCATCTCTTGGGATCAATAGTTCTGCCCCGAGGGGTGACACCGCCAACCACCGGGTCCCGACTGTCCTTGTTACCGGTCAGTTGTGAAATTCAGCTGTTCCTTGCTTGTCTTCCATGAACGATCGGAGTCGAGCGATAACATGGTTCCATGCGGGATAAGTTGATAACTGACACCGTGTGAAGAGGTATTACCATGCCAGAAGCTTCACTGTAACAAACATCGGATGAAGTAGGTGTTCTCAGGCGTTCTTCCGAAATTGATACGAGCCATGTCTCTTGCGTTTCGGACGTCCGCTCTGTCAATATTTCAATGGCGAGGGTTTTCTGGTATCAATAGGCCCGAAAATCTATCATGGTGAATAGGCACTCAACATGTACATGCCTCAGTCTCCGAACAGTGGTACCCATCGGAACGTTGATAACATCTGATAAGGGTGTATGACTGCTTTTGCAGTGTGAGGTATAATTTTCCAAAGAACCTGGCATGCAAGGCACTCGAAGATAGATCTTCAGTCGGGCTCCTGACAAGGAGCGAATCAAGTGCTGAGTTTTATCCTTAGTAACAAGACTTGACAAGGGCGAGCCTGATATAGCTGGCGGTTGCAGCGGGTTGTATACGATGAATGTGATATCGATTATGATTACACACGCGGTCTACACCCTAGGAACGAACGGACTGGTGATGCGCTTGGATGGAGCCTCAATGATTGCAGGGATGTTTCGTGCCATTTCTTTGGTGCCAGCCGGGAACGGAAGATCATCCACACCTTTGGGTAATACCTTTTCGTATTCTCCTTTGGCCTGATGAGCTTTCGCGATACTGAGCAATCTCTTCTTGGCATCTCGTATGAGGACTTGAGCGTCATCAATCCCAGGAACGGCGCCTTTGAGAAAGATCAAGTCGAGCTGACTATCCACCCGCATTACTGTGAGGTTCTGAACCGTAATGCGTTCTCCCCCGAGCCGGCCCGCCATCTTTTTACCAGGCCAGACACGTCCAGGATCCTTGACGACACGTTAAGTTACAGTAGGGGCCAGAGCTGATCTAGGGACATCACAAACCTGATGTGCACCTGTAGCTCCGGCAGAACGATGAGATATCGAGACACCGTGACTGGCCCGCAAACCCTTGAAGTTCCAACGCTTCATGGTACCCTGAAAGCCTTTGCCGATGCTGTTCGATAATCTTTTGTCAGTGAACAGCAAGGTTGCGGAAATGAACCATACGAATTTGCTATCACGTCCACATATTGGCCTGGGACAAAGTGAATGGCTGAGAGTGTGGTACCTTGACTACCAGTTTACATTCGTGTTTGTCCAGAATGATTCGGAAAACTCACCGACGGGTATATGCGCGTCTGGCGTAACTGAAAACTCCTTGACGATGTACTTTGGAGACACTTTGGCTTTTCGGAAATGGCCTTTCATTTGGTGTGTCGTGGTTCTACTCGGACGGTCGGATGCGCCAAGTTGAACGGCATGGTATTCGGTCTGGTCTGGTCGTTTGTACACGACGTTGGCTGTTACTTGACAATTCTCCAGCTGCCGTGCACTGAGTGACAAGTTCGAGGAACGACTCTGATGACATACCTGAAGAACAGTCACGGGAACGCGCACGCCATTGTTATCCCACATTACAGCCATTCCTCGCTTCCTCGCTATGAGTCCTGTACGAATCGAGTCTGCAGACCATTTGGAACTCGACGAGTCAGGGTTTGTAGCCTGAGCGAGTCTAGAAACCGTGTTATGGAATTTTCTGTATTGTTGCAGGAATTGCCGTGGCTTTTGGGAGAGCTTAAGCATGTTGGTCAGAGTCGAACGTGAGTTCTCTGCAAATTTCCTTTTTTGGCAGATGGAATGGCACATTGGCCCGAAGATCAGCGACCAGAGTGGCCCCACCTGGAACACGGTTCAATCGGAAGACTTACTCTGGTCCCAAAGGACGGTAGAGTCCAATGTACGAGCGTCCTGGATATACCCCACCTGGGTATTTGTCTCCCCCTTTCAGATATTCAAGTCTTGCTCTGATTTGTATCCCAGGTCCAAGATGGCTGCCCCTCGGCGTACCAACAAAGATCTTCCCCGAGACGCGTCCCCCTCTAGTCAACTTGCAAGAACATTCTACACGCCAGCGCACAGAGGAAGGGGTGAGCACCAGCCTTTTCTCTTAACTGCGATCCTCGACGAATGTAATCTAGATGCAATACATTCGCACCCACTTTCCAGACGCTGACTTCCCCGGCGAGCTGCTGAGGAATGAAATGGAAACGGAAGCAATGGGAATGCACCGTTTGGAATCATTTGACCCTTTTCTTGGGAATCTACTGGCAGTCATACCTTCTCATCATGCTCAAAATGAATCGGTTGCTCTGTTTCCAATGGGTGAACTTGGAAGGGAACTCAGTGAGGAACAGTCTTCGCATCATGATACTTATTTTTGTCTTCTTAGACATATCCCGGCTTGCTTTTGACAGCCCGGGAAATGCGGTCTTCATTCCCGCCGGGTCACCGACATTCGTACTGGAGACGCCGATCTTGCAAATCTCGTCTGTGATAGACTCGTCTGCGTGGATTGCTACCCCGTACAGTACATTGCTTATCCGCACCCATGCTTCGTCTTCTCTCTTCCGCCTAGAGCGTTCCAAGTTTACGAGAGAGCTTGACATCACGAGGTCTGAAGTCGGTGATGTTCCCATCATGGACTCCAGAATCCTAGCCTCCGGCCCTGACATCATTGTCGTCAATCGCGACGGAAAGATATACAAGTGCAACACATATCATGGTGGTAAAGCTATGTATGCTACGGTTGTTTCTTATCTTGCCATGTCTAAACCCCAGGTCTGACCAGGCAGTTGATCGGAGGCCGAGAAGATAGCGTGGAGAACGACTTTTGGCAACTTGGCGTCACTCGGCGCAATGATGAATGCTTTGTTACATCTTGCAAAGCTGTCAAGCATGTTGACTTAAGGGTACATGTTCATTTCGATTTGCGATAGGTCTCTCATTCCAACTTCTCAGTCGGCAAGCTCGTTTGCAGATGTATTCTCTCTTGATTCCCCGAGTGAAATCGTGACGTCTTTTGAGAGCCCGGTGCACGACTATATCAGTCGCGTCACTACTACGTCCAACGTGGTATGGCTTGATGATCGCTTCCGCGGGCGACCTCTATTGAGTCATAAACACTACCGGAGTTCCGATCGAACTCTTAGAATATTAACGGCCAACATTTTCAGTGGTATGTCTTCGTGCATGTCATGCCAAGAATACTCAGTGATATCTTCAGCCTCGCTCTCATTATTGATGTCGCGGAGAAATGGCTTGGTGACACTGTATGATGTTAACAGAGGATCTGATAAGCTCTTGCACTGTAACTCTGTCCCATCTTGTTTGCCTCGGGATGGATCGATGTCCACAACGTTCGATGGCCACGCACTTTTTATGTTGCCCTCGAACAAGGAATTTGCCTTCCTTCGTCTCTGTCGACGCGGTAGCATTCACCGACAAGATATCCGTGTTGTTCAACCTGACGAAGAACGGTCAAGCACCGATGACGAAAGACGTGCCACGCATCAGTGGGATGAGGATGTGCAGAGACTAGCGACACAGGCCAATGACCTACGGATTGACGTTGGCCCAGCTGGAGGGAGACGTTATATTCAAGTCGATTTTCGCGGCGTTTACCAAGGTCTGTTATTTTGAGTCTACAACGAAGCTTCTCCTTATGATGATGGGTATAGAACTATGTATCACTGGAGACGACACTCAAGAAGACACAAATCAGAATACTTTTGAAGAGACAGTGGCTCGGCTACGCGAGGTTTGGAAGGCAACCGAGGAAACTGAGGGCATGCTAACGACGTAAGACGTTTCCTTTTGTCTCGATGTTTGACTGAGACTTTGCACAGGTTCGATGCCATATCTGGCACGGAAGTTGGAAGCAAACAAACTCATCTTTCCGGATACAAATTCAACGCAAAGCAGGCCTTAGAGACTATGGTGCACGGTGATTTCAATGTCCAAGAACTCGTTGGCCTTGCACGTTGGCATTTCAGTCTCCGAAACACCTCGGTTCCCGCTGTCAAACATAACTCTCTTGACTACAATGCTTTGCACGAACGTCTAAAGGGGTCAAACCTTGTATCGGGAAATGGGAGGCATGATTCTTCTGTGCGACGCGAGAGGGAAGCCCGAGAGCGCTTGGTTCTCGACCTAGCGTTATCCAACGACGTGTATTCTGCAAAACCAATCACAATGACTTCAGCCACGCGTGGGGCAACGTCTGTGGAGAGGTCTTATGGCGAGGAGCCACCCGAAGTCAAGTTTGGATACTTTCGTCCTGTCGCGAAGACGGGCGCCGACCACTATGCAAACAAAAAGGTAGACGATGGACAGGATCAAGCGATTTCCAGCCCGCTTGGAGTACGGCTTTTACTTGCTGAGTGGGAACTGGGGACAGATCCGGAAGGCTACGTTTACCGCGATCCGTACGGCGTCGTGGATGTAGAGGTACAGCCCATCCCGCAACACAGGAGATGGCCTACCGCCCAACCTACGACGCAGAAAAAACAGACACAACCGCAACGGCCGCCTGCTGTCATTTCCACCCAGCAACCTCCCGCGGCGGCCAATGATACTGTCGAGCACCCCCAAGCACATTCGCAACCGCTATTGGAGCCTGATTTGGAGGCATTTTCATTTTCACAGGCGCCAATGACGAGTACGCAGGTGCTCCCTGGGCCCTTTGGTGGTCGGCCGGGTGTTGGCAAGAAACTGGCCAAGAAACGAATAGGAGGATTTTGATACTACGTATATATGTGTAGATTTGATGGGAACGAGGACGATCCGAATTTGGCCAAGTCCGACTCTGATACCGGAGCAGACTTGTACCCTACGTGTTTCTTCCTCCTGACCTTCCAAGTTCGCAAAACCTGCACACAAAATCACCCGGCCAGTCCTCGTAGCTGACGCGCAAGGCGCACAAGACTGGGCTCTGCAACTGGGCCAGCCTTGATTTGCGCTCCATGGATGGTGGCACTGGGTCCGTTTTTGGTCCCTATGGACCCAACTCTCGGCTCAAACTTCTGACAGAACGCCTCACAACCCTTGGTTCGACTCGTCGGCATGGAACGACGCTTTGAAACGTAGGAATGCACGTATGTTTGCTTTGCTGCTCTGACACCTCCACTTGAAGGCAACAAGTCCGTCGTCTGCGCTCTTTCGGCCAGTTACATATCCACGATTGCAGGGTACCCAGTAAGCCTCCATGCCAATAGGAGATTCCCAAGCCTTTCTGATTGTTATCGTCTCAGCTTGACTCGTTGAAGTCGAGGCTACAGACCACCAAGATACGGGTCTCTGTTCCGAAACTAGCTGGATTGGTCTATCAGGAGGAGGGTGTCAGAGGGTTTTATCGTGGACTATGGATTCCTCTTGTCACGATAGCCTTTGTTCGTGAGTGCTTTCATCGCCTTCGTAGCCCGGCTTATGTTGAGTGTTTTTGAAGGCGCTGCATCGTTTACCATATACAGTGATACGAAAGAATATTGTCGCAACCACCGCTATTTTTCTCGGAATAGGTTATGGGACGCTGCGGTCGCTGGTGGCATCAGCGGTGCACTCTCTGGATCCCTAATCTCCTTTGGAAGCGCACGTGCGTCGTCGACCGCATTTTCCTTTTGTTGCTTCTGCTGACTCTCGACCGCGATAGCGTTCGAGCTTGTAAAAGTAAACCTTAATTGTCGTCAATGTGACCCCAGCGCCCTGACATTCGATCCGCCAGGTCCGCAGACAACTCGAGTACAGTATCGCATCGAGCAAGGGCGTCCACCTGGCGAAAGCACCGGGCACGCTAGAAGCCGTTCGCGACATATTTAGGGCAAACGGCTTATCTGGCCTCTACATTGGTTTTCATTTACACTTTTGTCCGTGGTTCTCACACTGCTTCGTCATCGCTGCGAGAATTGCTCACGCCTCCTGTTGGTCCAACAGTGCGTGATACGGTTGGTACGGCGTTGTACTTTTTCGAGTACGACGCCATGCGGCACTTGCTTGGCCGACAGCGTTCAGGGGCGCAAGGTCCACCTCCTCCCTGGTTGCCGATACCCATTTCTCTCATTCCCTTTGTGTGCGGTTCGCTTGCTGGTGTCACTTCGTGGGCACTGATTTACCCGCTTGATGTGTGAGTAACGATCGTTTAGAACGGATCGAAAATTGACAGTCGACTGGCGACTAGGGTCAAGACCAAAGTCCAACAGCGTGCCTTGTCTGGCATGCCACGGAGAACCGTATGGATGACTCTCCACCGGCTCGTGCGGGGTAAGCTTGGACCTCGAACGTGTTCAGCGGCAGTGGGCTCATGTTGCATGATACCGCCAGGTCCCGACCCAAAAGACCCCAAGCCAGTGATTGCCGGCTTGGCGCGAATCTATCAAGGTCTTGGAGTGAGCGCGGTGCGAAGCATCACGACGCACGGTCTTTTGTGGACGTTTTTCGATATCACGTCGTATTATATCGATCACTTACCCTGATTCCACATCCTAACTAAAACCCTCCCACTTGGCTTACCCTGATTGATTATCTCTACTTATCCGCTCGGCGGGCAGAACAGAACCACACCTTGAGTCACCGGTTGGCACATAAATTAGACCCACGGTCACCCAGTATCATAACACCTTGTTTTTTTTTTCTGTACTTTAAATTCATAATGCAAAAGACAGAATGGGCATTGCATGAACACAAATGTACATGTATGAACAAATAAATCAGTGACATTGGGTTAGGTACGATACAGAGTGACCGATGTTCTATTCTGCCACTCTGCCAAGAGGTGGTCTATGGCAGCAACCTTGGTAGTCTGGTCAGTACTGATTGCAAGACGAGGGGCGAGGAGACGTACGAGCTGGCAAATGGGCTCATGGGGTTCCCGCATCACAGTGAGTGGGACAATCTGTGCAAGAAAAGACTGGATAAACTGCGCTCCCGCTGGGTCCATGGCGAAACCGGGTCCAAGTTTTTGCATGAGGGCGTACATAATGGCCACGGTATCCGTCGAGGGCAGCGTCATCGCGAGGTTATTCAATGCTTCGAGAACGGCGACCTGGTTAAACAGCCTCGCGTGGAACAAGTGACCGATCATGGCGACGACGGCCATGACTTGCATCAACAGCTCCTCGCGAGAAAGAAAAGGCAATATGGTGCGCATCGCCACGTCGGTGTACTGTTTGCGGTGGCGTACATATGTAACACAGAGAGTGGGATGAGAGCACGTCAGTGGTTGACAACCCAAGAACGACGAAAGAAAAAAAAAAAAAAAAAAGGTGGACCCCACTCACCCAGCGCCAAACTCGCCTGAGTCTCTTGACGCACAGGCGATTGATATGCTCGCAAAAGTGATTTCGGATCCGCCAGTCGGTCTGTCCGAGACGCTCGAAGAAGCGCATTATGAGCGCGACGATCTCGGGGGCGTTGGCGTTGACGTCGCGGTGTCGGTATTGTGTGTTTGTCCAGTGCACGAACAGGCCCAATGCGAGCTCGCGGATGTTGGACGCTGTGAGCGCGCCGACGACGTCCAGCGTGCTCGTGACGATGTCGTCGATGTTGATAACGTCGTGGTCGCGCCGGTCGTGGCTTCGGTTGAATTGCGCCAGGCGGTCAACGGAGCGGGTAAAGACGCGAGCAAGGTGGCCATCGAGTTCTTCCCTCCACCGGATCAATTCGGCCGGCTCTTCCTCGATGTCAAAGGGGGTGAAGCGGGGCAAAGGAAGTTCCAGCTCGGAAGGCGGCAAATGCAGCGGAAGGGAACCAAAGTTGAACTGCGTAAAACTCGACATGGTGAATGGGTCTGCATCGTCGTTGGAGGCATCCTTTTTGTAGCTGCAGAGGAATGTCAAAGCACAATTGTTGCCAGCGCCAGAGGTTGTGGTCTGTGGTCCAGGCAAGCGAAAGATCAAAACTCACAGAAAGAGAACAATACACATCGCCGGGGTAGCTCAGCTGGGAGAGCAACAGACTGAAGTTCTGGAGGTCCCGTGTTCAATCCACGGTCCTGGCATTTCCTTTTTTTTTTTTTTCGAGGCAGTGCTATTGATGAATTGAATTGATTCACATGGGATGTCCCTACTCAGGCAATCGTGTACTTTCCATAGTCCTTCTCCGGATCGTATATCTACGATGTCAATTAGCGGTAGTAAAACAAAGTCCGAAAGACACCCACCTCCCATCGCGATGCCGGGAATATGTGCTTGTTTCTTTGGTACCAGCTGCGTTCCACAACCTTGCCCGCGTGTGACTCGTCCTTTTCCTTTGTGGCATCGGCAAGAAGGCGGACGTCGTCGTGGACGTCAAAGTTGAAGAGAGGCCCCGACTTTCCACGGGCCTTGTTGACAATAAAGTCGTAGAAAGTGTAATGCTACGCGAAGTCAACATGGTCATAGCAGGCCCCATCAGTGGTCCACGCACCCCGGGTATAATGAGATCCTCTTTGACGTACATCAAATTGTCGACATTGACACCCCTGAGCTCGGGGAATTGCTGTCGACACTTTTCCAAAAAGCTGCTGATGCTGTCCCCTTTCTTGCACTGGCCGGCGAATAAGAAACAATGGGTCAAAACGTCGATCTAAAGAACCTACGACGACGGATTTCCTGTGCCCGCTGCCGTCCCAGTACGAATAGGTGATCTCGATTTCCTCCGCCTTGAGCTCTTCCTGTCTTCGCAGCCACTCCTGGCGAAGCCGCTCCCGTTCTCTTCGTTCTTCCTCCTCGCGGTCGCGGTCGGGGAGAAAAGACGTGTCGACGTTGGGGTTTTTGCCAAACTTGGTCCGTTTCGCTGTGGGCCCGCCATTCTCTGCGTCTGGGGTCCCACGAGATGGCGGCTCGCCGTCGCCCTCTTCTTCGTCGTCCATGGCAAAAGAGAGCGTCGACTTTGCCTTCTTGCGCTTCTTTACCTTTCTTGTTTCCTCTCTAAACGGATGCTCCATGTGCTATTAGCGACCCATCCTCGTCTGCGGGAATGGACGGCTCACTTGAGCTCGTTTGTGCGCGCCGCCTCGCGCGCTTTTGCCTCCTCGAGCGCCTTTCTTCTCTGCTGAAAGTCCTCGAGGTGCACGAGGCCGATGGTGCTGTTCTTGAGACTGTCTTCCATCGAGTCATTTTGCCCGACAAACTTGTTGGCCGACGGACGAGACTTTTCGGTTTCGTTGATGAGGTTTTGCTTTTGCCGCTCGTATTCTTCGCGGTTCTGGAGACGTAGTTTGATGAGCTCTTCCTGACGACGGCCTTCCACTTTGTTGTTTGACATGTTTGTGGTGTTCAACTTCAACAGTAGCGTGCGGAGTGTCAAATCATCCTTGCTCAGTACGCCATGGTGCACGTCCTCGGCGTCCTCCTGCCCGACCTGCAATACGCACGGGTACGTCCTGCACAACGTTTATTTATTTATTTGTCTAATGAGACCCAGCAAGCGTTGACGAGATTCTACGGCGTCGGGAACAAGACAGCCCACCGACTTTGCGCACGACTGCAGATCCATGACCGCCAAAAAATCCGCGACCTGACACCCACGCAGGTCACCGAGCTCGCGTCTTTCCTCGCCTCGCCGTCCACCGCCCCTCCGCTGCGCCGCATGCCGCTCGCCTCGGTCGGGTACAAGGCACCCCCCGTTTCCGCGCCCGTAGAGGACATCCGACGCAGGGCCCTGGAGGAGTCGTTGACCGGCCCGCCTGATCCGCTCAAGGGATTGAAGATCGAGGCAGAGGCGAGGCGTGTGGTGAAGGAGAACATTGCGCACTTGAGGATGATCGGGAGTTATGTGGGCAAACGACATGCGATGGGTCTACCTGTCCGGGGACAAAACACGCAGTCGAACGCCAAGACGGCAAAGAAGCTCAACAGGGTCAATCGGTTTGGCTAGTACTACACCACCCTATGGGTCAGTCGTCGCCCACGGGCATCTCCTCTTCCAGGTACTTCAGCAGCGTCACGCGTATCTCGGTGCATTCGTCCCCGCGCAGTACGTCTGATAGAAACTCGGCCTGCACCTGCATTTGTACCTAGCGGATGGTGAGCAAGCCGTACGACGGTGTGGATTCGGCAACGCGATGCGACGCACCATCTCGAGGGCCCCCCTGAGTACACCGCAGAGCACGTTGCTGAACCACAGACCGCCCTCGAGCGCCTCCTCGGGCAGCTCGACGAACTCCGCCAGCGGGTTCTCGTCCAGGGTGAGCACGAATGACGAGCCCGGCTGCTGCGTGGCGCTCGACCTCGCCGGCACGCTATGTGCGACTGCCGGCGTGATGTTTAGAAACGATTTGAACCCGACCTGGGGTCTCTGGATGTGTTGAGTGACGACATGGGAAATGAGAGAGACGCACCTTGGCGACGACCTCGCCGACCTCTCTGAAATCAGCGCACCGACCGAGCGAGCTGCGCGCAAGGAAATCCTCGACGAGCCTCGTGCCGATGTTGTAGCCCATCTTTTCGAGCTGCTTGTTGACCTCGGCGTAGTCCTCGTAGTCCTGGATGAGCTGCACGACGAGCGCGCCGTACGTGAGCGCGAACAGCTCCGCGTTCTGCGCTGGCTGGTCAGTTGCGCGACTCGATGCAGCGACTTGGGCTTACAGTTTTTTCTGTGCGGCTCTTCCAGAGGTCCTCGCCGATGGCCTTGTACTGCTTGCTCGTCGTCGCCATCACAAGAGGAGGAGATCTGATAGGATCACGTGTCTTTCTACACTACTACCATGTCCAGACCAGAACTACAAGCACCACCAGAAATCGTAGGTCAAGCCAATACATCTAACCAGCTCATCGTCGTGAACAGTCCTCGACCATAGTACTATGGCGACACAGAGGCCAAAAAGTACACCACAAAGTGAGTCTGCCCACATACCACCACCACCACCATCACCACCACGAGGAAAACAATCCAGTACGAGGAATCAGCAGATCCAAGCAGACATGACCTACCGCGCACTGGAGCTGCTCAATCTCCCCGCAGACCAGCCCGCGTTTCTACTCGACATCGGATGTGGGTCGGGGCTGTCGGGCGAGATTCTCGACGAGGAAGGCTATGTCTGGGCGGGTGTCGACATCGCCCCGAGCATGCTCGGTCAGTTTTTTTTTTTGGGGGGGCGCCGAAACCCAGCCTGTGCGTAAAGTATGGGCTCATCATCATTGGCGTCCTTAGAGGTCGCCCTGGAACGACAAGTCGATGGCGATTTATTCCTACAGGACATCGGCCAGGGATTCGGGTTCCGTCCAGGCAGCTTTGATGGCGCCATCAGGTTTGAAAGCAAGCCTCTCGTCCATGTCGGCTTCCCAGCTGAACTTTTTGTACAAGCATATCCGTCCTTCAATGGTTGCTCAACGCGGAAACGTCTCATCCGACATCGTCCCCCCCACATCGTCTCAATCGCTTCTTTACAACGCTCCACTCGGCCCTGCGCAACCCCTCACGTGCAGTGCTCCAGTTCTACCCGTCCTCGGATGACCAAATACAGCTCATCACATCGATTGCACAGAGAGCCGGCTTTGGCGGTGGTATCGTCGTAGACTATCCAAACTCTAAAAAAGCGAAAAAGGTGTTTTTGTGCCTATTCGTCGGTGGCGGCGGCGGCGGCGGCGGACAGCAGCAAGAGTTGCCAACGGGTTTAATGGCAGAGGAAGAGCAGGTGTCATTCGAGAGGAGAAGGGAAAAAGAAAAGAGACGAGACCGTAGTGGAAAGCGGAAAACTATTAGGGACAGAGATTGGATATTGAAAAAGAAAGAGGTGGGCCTTTTAACCTTTGCGTGTACCCGACTGAGACCATTGCATTCCTTTGCAGCTGTATCGTCAAAGAGGCAAGGAGAGTGTTCCTCGCGACTCGAAATATACTGGGCGGAAACGGAAACCCGTATTTTGATTCCGTCCGTATTGTGTATATCATGTCCGTCTGTCCACAAACAGCTCGCGGCACCCTGCAACGGCCTCCCGGGCTCCGTTGCGGATGAATAGACCCTGGAGAGTAGCCATGCTTATCCGGTGACCATGGGCCTTCTCAGTCATCGTCAGTTCCTCTAGTTCTTGTCCCATGCGATCGACTTGTTCTCTCGACATCTCGTCGCTCTCTCTATAAAAGCGTGTAAATAGCGTCTTCGCCTGAGTGGGCGAGGCATCGTCCACCAAGACGTTCAGGTCGACGCGGCCTGGCCGAATGAGTGCTGGATCTAGTTTCTCTAAATGGTTCGTGGTCATAAAAATAATCCGTTCCTCCCCCGATGCCACTCCATCGAGCGCATTTAAAAAGCCCGAGAAGGTGACCGAAGACTGGTATCTACCGAGGGGTCTACAAACGCCTTGCGAAAACTCGAAAACAACTCACCCGTCTTCGCTCGTTTGTACACGCTTGTTGAAAGCGGCATCGACGTCCTCAATAAGGATGAAACTGCGCTCCGGAGCATTTGACAACAGGTGGATCAGTTTATCATCGGCCAGGCCGCGTTCAGAGAGATTCAGAATGCAGATGTCGTAAGACAGCGAACCCGCGAGAGCCTGAATGAACGAGGTCTTTCCCGACCCTGGAGGGCCGTGAAGAAGGTAACCACGCCTGTATGGGATTCCTGGGTGGCCGGCTTCAATATCCGCGACTCGGGCCAAGAGCCGCACTTGCCTCGATCGGCATACCACTGTCGCCGTCCCAAGAAGGCGCGAACGTCGCGTTCTATTTTCTCGCTCACGCCCGTATCAAGCACGACGCTGTGCAGCGGCCGCTTCCGCCTGGGCTGCCCAAACTGCTTCCACTCGATGCCCCACGCGGTGCGAATGACGAGTTTACCCTCTTGGCCCCTGAGCGCAAGATCCCGGGCCTCGGTGAGCAGCTGCGGGAACAGGCATCTGTCTCGAGAAAGCGTCGTCAATGTGACCGTTTCCCATGGAGTCCCAGACATGAGTTGCATGGAGCGTGTTTCACGTTCCCGTTTCATCTTTTTGTGCGACGTCATTCAGTCGACCCGAATTGGCGTATTTCTCGAAAGCAAGAGATGCGACGACGGACCTGTATCCACGCGCCCCTGTACTTGAACCAATGTGTGCCGGTCCCTGCGACGAGCCTGAATAACGCCGAAGAGCTACCGTTGGACCTCTGTTCGAGTGCTGTCTCGACGCTGAGCTGGTGGCTGCGCAACCAGGCCTTTGCGGGGCCACTGTGTGATGATGATGATGCATTGTGGGCCATCCACGCCAAGAACCAGTCATAGGCGTGGTCCTTGTTGTTCATCTCCAAGGAGACGAGCATGCGGCGACGGAGTGCTGTCGCGCCGAGGACAAGGCCCTGGCGGAGGGCTGTGAGGCCCACGCCGACGCCCTGCAAACGCACTTGTGTGAACGCGAGACCGAGCGTGCGCGAGTGGAGAGGCATTTTACCATGAGCCCGAAACCTGCCTGGAAGTAGGGACTACGCGCTGTTTGCGCGGGGTGAGCAAGAAAGAAGCACGCATGACGCACTTGTCACCGAATACGCTGGCGAGTAGAGACGCGGGGTGTGTGAGGTCGGGGGGAGGAGGAGGAAGGGGGGGAGGAGGAGAAGGGCGAAGTACTCAATCATA
>JBBPUL010000063.1:19568-43027 GCA_038094675.1 Spongispora temasekensis
TCCTCCCACTCCCCCGCAATGCCTCCCCTCGCTACCCTCGACGCCATCCTCACCCACTACTCCCCCCCAGACAACATCCTCGACCCTGCAGACCACTTAAACGACCCACAGCTCATCGTCGTCGGCGATATGCTCAAGAAGTGAGTCTCTCTCTTCACCCCCTCACCCCCTCCCCACCGATCCATTGCCACCCCAGCATTGCCCAGACTGCCCAGTCCGCCAGTGCTGCCTGCTCCCTCGGCCAAGGCCTCGAAGCCAACGCCCGCATCGACGAGCTCAAGAAGACGATCGCACTCGTTTCAGAACTCATTGCCAACACTCAGATAGCCGACCCCCCCTCCCGCAAGTCCTCCCCGCGTCGCTTCTCTGCAGTCTCCGCCCTCTCAATACCCACCTCCGCCGCTGGTCTCGCCTCCCCGACCCGCCACCCCCCGCTTGCCACAACGCAGGATACCGGCCAGGCCTCTCTGCACTTCTCCGGCCCGCCAGACCTTGACACCCAAAATTTATCAGATACCTCCGATCTTTCCCGCAAACGCTGCGCCTCCTCCATGGCGGGTGATCGTGTCATTAAGGCGTTGAAAATGGAACCCCAGGAGGATACCCTCCACATCATGCCACAGCCTGTTACAACCCCCTCTACGTTCCCCCCGGCTGCACTTCCCTCGATGGCCCCCTTTGTCGCATCCAATCTTCCACCAGAACCTGCTTCGCGCCCAGCAAGTTCCACCGGTCTGCCACACAATGCTTTCAACGTGCTCTCTCACCCGCCACCCCCACCCGCTGTGCAAAATATCGCATTCACCCTTTCTACCACAGCGGCACCTGCCACCTCGCCGGACTTTACTTCCACCACCTCCGTCGTCCATCCTGCTCAATTCGCCCCTCCAGTCCGGACTTCGTGGCCCGATGCAACTACTGCCATCCCCACAAGGAACCACCAGCACTCGCTTTCTGCAAGCTCTCTTACCACTGGCATTGGTTTTCAATCAATACCCAACACAAGCGCAGGTTTACCCCCTTTGCCGTTTTCGTCCACTGGAACATTTGCAACACCGTCTTCTCAATCACTAGGGGCGGGCATCAGCCCGCCGATTGGCCGACTATCTCGGTCAGGCTCGCTCACAAACAATAATCCGGTCGCTTTCGGTCTCCCCGAAGTACCCCCTGTCGCCGGAGCGCTCGATTTTCTCCAATCCTCTCTCTCTCCATTGGCCCCGAAACAAGCCGCCCACAGTCCCACGTCATCTCAGGAGGGGGATAACGATCTCGATTCGGACGGCGGCGATTGCTCGCAAAGTCCCGAGTCATCTTCCGGGAACAACCCGAGAATGTCCACACAAGCTCAGTTGGCCCGACCTGTCGCAACACACAGCAACCGTGCGAGTGCAGTGCTAACACGAAAATCTGCGGAGAACCTTGCCATGACGAATCACGCAAATGATGTACCGCAGGAATACCGCTCAGAAGTGGATCGGATCTTTTTCGAGTTTCTGAACAGCATTTGTTCCAACCGTAAGCACGCAAAGGCTCATCCAGCCGGGGCTCATCATGTTTGTAGTGGAAGCTACAGATACCAAAGGGGAGCCAATCCACCAAACTTTGATGGCTAAAAAGATGCAGCGCTTGGATGAATCTCCTGATTTTCGTCCATTCAAATTCCGGATACAAGCGTTCACCAACGCTTTCTTGGAAGAGGCAAGCAATTCGGATAATTGGATTCTCCCGCTCCCGCTGATTCCAGTTCCTTCTACATAGCTGGCTCGGCAAGGTTATCCGGAAGATAAGATTCCCATGAAGAAGGTTTGGCTAACTCCAACGTTGTTCCGAGCCGAAAAGAGTGGCTCATGAGATCATCAGATTCGAACCTATCTTTGGAATCAACCATACATCTCTCGCTTCAACGAAGAAGGAAAGAAGACAAAGTCAAAAGGCAACCACATCTGGAGCATAGATGCAAAGAAAATGGCGGATGGACGATGGACGTTCCGACCCTTCCATCGACGGGTTGCTGGGTCGCCACCCAGCGTGGCATATGTTGGACTGAGATGGAGCTGGGCACCTCGTATCTGGGATCCGCAAGCGTCGCGTACCAACTTACAGGTCACTTATACTTCCCCATCTCTTCCGTCGTGGTTAGCATGGGAGAACGATGTTTTGCAAGGCACACCGCCGCCTGATGCAGAAAGCTGTGAGATCACAGTGGTGGCCAAAGTAGGTCTCTGTGCTCCACAGGCGTGATCACTCCCTGATGTCATTCTAGTACTTGCAGGATGGTGTCGAGGAGCATCTTTTGCAGACTTTCCATCTCAGCATCGCCCCCGTCTCCACACTCGATGGATCCTTTTCCACCCCGCGACGCAGCTCCATCAATGGCGATATCCACAAGGCTCGGCGCATATCTAGCGACACGAGCGTACCCCAGTTGACACAAACGAGGTCAGTCGGTACCGAACGCTCTCGTGATCGTCGTCCTTACGATTTGATTTCCAGGGCTTTTAGATCGGCAACGACGTCGTCCATCGCTCCTCCAGTTGCGAGTCACGACGCGCAAGTCATGCAAGTGCTGACGACAGCCGCTCAAAGAGTTGCCCAGGTAGCACAATCTCAAGTGATTGCCTCGACAACGGCAAACGAGCATGTTCCAGAATTGCAAGCGCTTGCGAAGCAACAACACGTCCTCACGGTCACGGCCCAGGCATTCGACCAAGAGGTATCCGGACAACGACCTGACACGCAGTTACAACCAAACGTTTTGGCGGTTGCCGCTCAACAGGTCGTGTTACAGGCGGCCCGACAAGTAGCTGCTGATCGATCCGCCGCAGTGGCTAGCCAGATATGCGCCGGTCTACCACCCCCTCCGCCTGCGGCTACCCAAGTAACTGTGAACGAAGTGTCCGTGGCAACGCAATCTGCCGTTGCACAGGCTGTCGAGATCACCGGACCCTTATCCAGCGAAGTGGACGTGTTGATAACGGCCAGTTCGCTTCTGCAACAGCAGATCCGGGCCCCTGTAAGTCCACTCGTGCCAACGCTCGATCCCACGCAACACGTCGTGCCTGTGGACGTTGGCCGGCCTCGTTCGACCAGCGTCGCATCCGCAGCACCGTTCCCTTCAAGTTTGACCAACTCGACGGGTACTGTCATTCCTTTCCCCCCTGCCGTTCTTTAAGCGGAACATTCCGTCATTCCGTGACAGACTTTTTTTTTTTCCTTTTTTTCTTTGACGGTCATTCACGTCACGAGGTGTCATACTGGTTTGGTTTCTTTTTGTTGTGTTTGCTCCAGCTTGGGTTCCGTCTCACTCTCTCACTCTCACTCTTTTTGGTGGTTCGTCACAATCGATCATAGAAGCTGCCGCAGTCCTTTTTTTTTTTTTCTTTTTTCCCCTTCTTTTTGGTCCGCCAATCATCTCCCTACTAGTTGTAATAAAAGAAGAAGAAAAAAGCCAGGGTCGATTAAGCATTATCTGTACTCATATGTCGATACCAAGGACAACTGCACAACAATCTCTCTCCATCTTCTCTCTGTCTCAACCCGTATCCACCTTTTGTCCGCACTTGTTACAGACCTGATTCTCCAATGGATTTTCGATCGCACAGCCCATACATGGCCGAGTGCTCGACTCGTGTCCTCCTTCGCCTTCGGAGCTTGTACCCGTGTCACAGGCAGCGAGGTTTGCGTAATATGACGACGAAGACGACGACGACGACGCGCCCGATGCTCCCAACAAGGTTCCGCCGAATCCCTTCTCCTCTTTTCGGCGCTTGCTCGCACGCCCGTCCCCGGCACCTGCATTACTATTGTCAGGCAGATCATCCTCGTTCTCTGCTTCCTCGCAGAGATCGAGGGTATCGTTCATCAGGATCCCGAGCGATTCGACGGTCGCCGCATTGTTTTGCAGTTCCTGACCCTTGTAAAACAGTTTCTGACAGATCGTCGGGATCTTGAGGGATTCGTGTAGCTAAATTTGGACGAGAGAGCGAGAGAGCGAGAGAGAAACACATAATTTTTATGGGTGTTTGCGTGCCATGCAGGGAGTGTGTGTCAAAACACCATCAATATACAAACAAAGAAGCAAATAAATAAAAATAAATGTGGATTGATCGAGCGAACCAATCGGGCGGTTAGGCGGATCAAATGGGATCGAGGCGAGCCAGTGAAGAGAGTGGACGGAGAAAAAAAAAAAAAAAGGATAAACAAAAAACCAAATACGGACCTGAACCTTGATATCCTTGACGGTTGTCGATTTGGATATCCTCAACCGCGTGTGTTCGCGTCTGCCGTCCCTGCCTTGACGGATCCGTTTAGACTGCCTCGTTCCGCCCGTAGTGCGGGGTCCAGACTCTGCTTTCGAAACGTGCTGTTCTTGATGCTGTTGTGGTTGGGGATGTGGTTGTGGGTGCTGCTGATGACTACCGCATTGTACCGCCGTGCCGCCCTCGAGGTGTTCACCGCCGCTGGTAACGAGTTTTGAACTCGTGTATCGCACGGTGACGTCGGTGAGGTCGTAATCGCGGCGCCTAGTCCATTCAACGGAACATGCTGTCAGACGATCATAATTAAAATAAAAAGCGGAAGAAAAAAAAACTCGTGTATAACAAGCGCAAGGGGGAAAGAGGGCCGAACAATTCATTCGGCCCTGTTGGAGCCAACCTACCGTTTCAAACGGCAATCGTGACAGACAGGTGTGTCATGCACAAATTTCGTATCCACTATGCCCACAGAATCTTCGACGAATTTCTTCTCAATAGCCACCGCTAGACCACTGCAACTGTATCTGATCATGGGCGCCCGTCAGCATGCGTATATTTCGGGGAGTGGTAAGAAGGAACGAAAACAACGCTGTAGGTGATAGAGCGAAACTTACAATTCTTGCAGGATAAGCCATTCACTCATTTGGATGAGTGCAACATCACTGTCCCAATCGTTTGGCGCATTAGGGTCGAACACCAGGCGGCCATGTTGGCAAAAAAGCGGTGATGTGTCCACTCCATTCGGTCGAGGGATTTCAGCAGGGCGACTCAGCCACTTTCGCCATATTCGGACAAAATCAGCTGGTAGCACCGCGCAGGGAACGTTTTCGAGTAAAAGGGTATTTCCTATTAATGCGTTATCGTGCATATGTCGTAATCGTGCCTATCGGGTGCGAACAATGAATTCATGAAATGGAGGAAGGATTCGAGCGTTTGTGCTGTGGCTCACCTTCTCGTCTTCCGCCTTCCTCCGTAACTCACGCTTGTCCTCTTTCGAGGTATGAATGCAGGCCTCGCAGATGGCGCAAGGCTCTTCATTGGTTGATAGCGGCGCCCAATCAGGGAACAACATCTTTAGGATCTCGCATGCCTGATCAAAACAGAGATCAATACAAATGCTTGTTAATCGCCACGCCCCACAGTTTGATGTCTCGTTTAGAGTAACCACGCTGCTCACCTGCGAAGATATGCTTCGGCGCGCAGTTGACACGAGCGATAGCTGATCATGTTCACAGCGCACGTGCCCACGAAACTCCGCAGAGTCAGGTGAAGGATCATCATGCAATGGCACATGCATCCGGGGCTTCTGAACTCTCCAGCCTGTGCATGCCATCCGGCAGGTGAATACTATAGTCAGTGGCGTACAGTGATGGTGACAGAATGAAGCCGGAATACCTTTTAGCCAGGCTTTGGAAATCCAGTATCCAGGCTCTCCCTGTTGTATATCACACACCTCATCAAACTGGGCGACTAAACGCGGATGCTGGATCTGGTAAAGTCGTTCTGTGAAATAATGAGCATGTGTTGAAATATCACCATGCAGCTTACCTATGAAAGATTCCTTGACACACGTTTCACAGACGTCTCGTGGGCTACGCACAGGTCCGATATCTTCACGAAGACCAAGCTTCTCGTATGCTTCCTGGTTGAGGGGATTCTCAGTAGAACACGACGCACGGAAACTCCCACTTACTCTCGCCATGCGCTTCATGTTACCAGCCTTGTTCGGATGAAGTCTTCCATGACTACATAAAATATCGGGCATTGACAAGACTTCGACCTCGGCATCCCTTGAAACAGATTGGGAGCGCGATTTGTTCTCCTCGGGCTTCACAAAAGGTTTCGCTAGACAGTTCTCGAGAGCCTGTCTGCTGACCACCACAGCGTCCTGAAAGGAACCGACGAATCAGGAAACACTGAACCGAATGACGTATATCCGTCCCCAGATTGTTTCCCCGCGGTGGCCTACTTACCTCTTCGACAGATGTAACATGCCAATGCATATATACACTCCGCATCCATTCTCGCAGTTCCGCGAACTGTTCCGTGACTTCCTTTTCCCTGGTTCGAGATTGCATCCCCTCCATACAAACGTGGGAAATTAAGATTTGGGGGCCTACCTTTGCGAGTAGAGTTCGCATGCTTCGTCGTGCCTTGCATTGAGGGCCTTGACGACGTCTCGCGCACGCTGAGGTGGAGAAAGTAAGGTCGGGTCCGAAGTATTTCTGGGCTCGATGCATGAGCCATTAATGAAAGGAGGTGAGGGATGGTCGAGGGTTCCGCCGGTGAGCTCTGGGGTAAGCTCATGTTTCACACCGGACAGACTATCCTCCTTCCGGGCATAGATGAGCATATAGGCATCCCTCGACGAGAAGATGTCGCTAGTTTAACAAAAATCAAATAGGTGAGCGCATCATATGGTAAATATTCGCGCCTTACGCACCGTTCCGGGGTCTTACCGCAGGAAACTTTAGTTTCCGTGGGGGCCGGTAATCTGAAGGACAGTGTGGGACAACCGTCAAGATGAAATGGAGTGCGAATTTGATGATGGAGCTCATCACGTACTCGACAACCTCATCCTCACTGTCGTCGATCCTCTGCTTCTTCGCGGAACGAGAACGGGACTGACCAGATCCCCTTTTGTGGAGTGAAAACGTGAGGAACTCCGAGGGGTAGAGACGCGCACTTTTTGGTCGGCCCGCCATCATTCTCAGCTACTTCCTTGCCAATGTATCGTTTTTCTCCGAGGAAGTCGATCTTAGTAACAACCTCGTCATCGAACTGAAACCATGTTTTCGAGCTGGGTGTCCATGGGTCAATGAACGCATGAACGGCAAGCCAAACCCACGTGGTGTCCAGGACCTGGGCCTCGTAATGTCCATGGTAGGCACTTGGCCCTTTGTGCAACAGTACGCCTCGTAATTCGTAGATATTCATCGGATTGTCGTCTTTCCCGACATCACTCGCATGCTTGACAAACGTGTTCATGTCTAGAATCATGGGAAACAGTAAATTATGCTTGGATTTCTTCCTCTCCATCGATTCAAAATCGTAAACAAAGCGAAGGAGAGAGAAATGGAGAACAGGAGGAAGAGAGCGCAATTCAGTGTAACGTGTCGCATCTTGGAGCGAATTGCAATTTGAGCAGGAATATCTAACATTGATGGCATGTTAGGAATCACAAGAATCATGCTGAAAGAGAACCCAACTTGTTGTCACCGGAGAGTTTCTCGTTCTGTAAGAGAGCGGCAATGCGATCTTCAAGTTTCCCGTTATTCTGGCGTTATGTCAGAATGGTGTGGGAGGATAAAGTGGCAGAGAGTGTCACCTCTATGTTGATCTCGAGCTCGAGAAAGTTGGATGTACGCTCGGATTTGCTACGACAGCTGTGACAAAGGGTTCCATAGACCAGTTCCCCTTGAAACTGAGTCGAATAAGCTGCATAGTTGAGACACAGACAGCATTGCATACTTGGTCAGAGATGAGGGTGCGGAGAGACGGGGTAAGCTGCTTCTGGAACTCATTGTCAAGATGCGACATGAAGAGTTTTGAAAACCTGCCAGAAGCACCATTCAGCGAGGAACGTACGGCTCCTGAAAAAGAACCAACTCTTGAGCATCCTGTTGCTCGGAGGTGGACAATTTGAGGCTTTCAGCGAATTTGGCGGGATTGTAGACGTTCTGTGTGCTCTCTTGAAGGGCAGCAAATGTCGTCTGCAGTTGGAATATAGGGGACTCCTAAGGTCCAGCTAGTCAGGAACTGGTCGCAAGTTGCAAGAAAGGGAGAGAATAGACCTGGAAACTGCTCTCGTCATCCTGTGAAGGTTGGCACTGGTAGACTGCGCGACGGAAAGCCAAATCCCGGAACCAGACCTGGAAATATTTTATCAGCAACAGCAGGGGAAAACCGGCCGAGACATGTACCTGAAGGAAGGCGTTGGCGTAGCAGGTTGCGCCGAGATTCTGTATGGCGGGAATGCAGTAAAAGTGGCATAGAATGAGTTAGTTGCCCACCTTTAAGCCCACAGGCAATTCGGGGTCACGGGAGCTGAGAATCGGGTTGGGACCGAGATCGGAGGTCTTGAGAAACAGCTGCCTGGCCTTTTCTGGAGGAAACACACGTCGAGAATTCAGGAGAGCGGTGGAGACGCGTAGGCGCGTGAGGGCTCACCCTCGTCCTCCCACTGGTGCTGACCGAGGTAGTTGAGGCAGTTTGGATTGTTCTTGCACGTCTTCTTGCTACACTGGGGAGGGTCGTCATCTGCGACGACAATGACGTCGTCTGCGAGCTCTCCGTCTGCGAGGATGGTGTTGGGGCGATTGGCGGACAGAGGGGGAGCGTGTAAGGGGCCTGGGAGGAGTCTGTTTCCGCAAAGGGGGATGTTATTGCGGTTGGAGAGACGGCAGGTCATGAGACGGTGCTCGAGGGTGATCTGGGACGGGTCCGAGACCTCTGCGTCGACCCAGCCCCAGGGGGAGGCGTCGGGGTCGACGGGTGCGAGGCGGGCGCGTTTGAGCTGTTCACCGGGTGCGAGGCCCTTTGGCGGGGGGGAAGATCTACGCTTTCGTTTGGGGGGCATTGATGAAGGTAAAGAAGAAAAAGAGAAAATTCGAGTCTGCCGCACAGTCACTCCAGCGAGCCGAATTCCGACCCGTCATGACGGATTCCAACGTCCTCCGTCTCAAACGCAGAAGACATGCAACCGCACTCGTCCACCGCAACCTCGCCCTCATCACGTTCGTTGAACATCATATTTTATACACATTCATTCAGTATCCTACCAGGTCTCTTCTGCTGGCAGCGGGCTCTCTATGGATCGTCTTCATCCCCGTGCTGCCGCTCTCGCGCACAGTCTACATCGACGAGAACGCTCTGCAGCCAGCACAGGTGCGTCCACCGCAACCGCGACGACCGCGTCACGACCCCCTCCCACAGGTAAGCACCCACTGGAGCTGGCAAGACGTCCACCAGGCGGACTTGTATCTCCACCATCTCGAAAACCTCCGAGACAGAAACGCCACCAGCGCCGAGTGAGGCCCGCCAACCAGTGATCCGACGGGCACACTCTGACATCCATCTGAGCAGGAGAGCCACATTCATTCGTGACGAGTTTGTCAAGCTTGGCCTCGCTGCGGCGACCCAGGACTATACCTTCGTCACCCCCTTTGCAGTATGTCGCTCCCTCCAAGCTCCAAGATGCATCTCATTGCAGACAGAACGTCTCTGGCGTCAATGCCTATGCCCTGCTGAGCTCCCCCCGAGCATCGGGCTCCGAAGCCATTGTCGTCAGTGCTTCCTACCGCAGCGAGGTCGCCAAGGAACCACACAATCTACGAGGCATCGCAACCGTGCTAGCCCTTGCCAATTTCCTCAAAAGTATTTTCATCCTCTCCGTCTCCCCTGTCGTTGGCTCACCTGCACTAGATTATTCCCTATGGGCCAAGGATATCATATTCGTAATAGGCGACAATTACTTTGACGGCACCTATGCCTGGCTCAGTGCATATCATGGCACCATACCACCAAGTCAGCATCTCCTCCCTCTTCCCTGCGTCCCTGATCTCCACCCCAGATCTCCACACCGATTGTCTCAAATTTGCCTCTGGCGTCATATGGAACGCCTTCAATATTGATTACAGTGGCCATTCGTTCTCCCACCTCGGCGTCTTTTTTGGTCAGTCTTTATCGCTTCCCACCTTTTGCAATCTAAGCCAATGTCCAGAGGGTCTCAATGGCCGCCTACCCAACCAGGACCTGATAAACTCCCTCCGTCTCATCTCCCATTACACCGGCAATGTCCCTCTCGTCCTTTACGATCATCTCGAATCCCATAGTGCGCCGCAGCAGCAAACTCTACTCGCCCATGCACCAGAGTTTATGAAGCGCAGTCCGCAGATCAGAGACCTGGAATACCGAGTGAGAAATGTGAAGAGACATGTCGGCTACCAAGCAAGGGGAAGGCCAAGTGGGGCGCATGGCTTGTTCCATAGGCAAGTTTTCACTTTCATCAAATTTGCGCTTCATCATTTGAGCTGTTGAACAGATTTCGGATCGATGCAATCACTCTTTATGCAGTTCCGGCAGATGGTCCTCATGGATTCTTTGCTCTTGGCAGGTTGATTTTTTCGTGTCGTGCTGTTCGTGTCATCATACCTTGTCAGGGTCATCGAGTCGACTCTCCGTACATCCAACAATCTCCTCGAGCGTCTTCATGCTTCTTTCTTTTTCTACATCTTCACAACCCCGGGAACATTTATGAAGATTGGAATGTTTCTCCCCAGCGCCGTACTGGTGGGCGTTGCAATGTTGTTTTGGGGACTCAGACAGTGGGTAGAGGCCGGGTGGATACAAGAATCTCCCAGTGAAACGCAGAAACAGCAAGACAAAGAAGGTGATGGCAAGGTCGTCAACACCGTGGCTCGACCGGTGTGGCGACCGAGACGCCGGCCCGTGTTGCTTCCCATCGTCACCATCCTCGCCACGCACACATTTGGTTTGTTGGCGTTTACCGTGATCAACACCCCATGGTTCTTGCTGAATCAGGCCGTGCGCCGTCTCTTTGCGTTTGCATTTACGTGCCCCTCTCATCGTCTTTTAGGTCTCTTCGTGTGTCCTCTTCCTGGTGTTCAGCCTCGTTCCCCCGGCCATCCTAACATGCATGTCGCCTCACCCATCCGAGGCGGCACCGTTCTCGCTGCTTTTGCAATCTTTCAACCTCTGCTTGGCGTCGATAGTCGTCTCCATAACCTCGCTCCTCAACTTTTCCCTCGCTGCAACACTCGCCGTCACGCTCGGCATCCCGCTGATATGCAGCCGTGCGCTGATCTTGCGCTCTAGCAAACATCTCCGGCTGGTGGTCTACGCAGTATACTGGTTACTTGCCTGGGGTTGGCTTCTCTTGTCAGAGCAAGTCGAGAAGGCGATGTGGAACTGGCAAGTATTGGGCGTGTGGTTTGCGCCATTTGTTTGTATCGTATATGCCCCTCTTTTCATGCAGGCAGGAATCGTCGTGTTGTCGTGGGGTAGATAGAGTTCTGAAATTGAGAGACTCTACGTTAACGAGGTATCTGCATCAGCCGATATCCATGGCGTTTGGATCGTCGGATCCAAACAATTCGGCGTTCCCTTGAGCAGCAGCGTCCACCACCTCGATCTCGTCAGGCGCGCCGACCTCGGCATCCGTATCAGGATCTTCAACAGCAATGCCTTCCTTCTTTCGCCGTTGCCGCTCCTTCATCTCGTCCCTTTGGGCGCGTTTCATCTCCAGATCACCTGATAATTTCTTGAGCGCGTCCTCGAACCGTTTCTACGGACCAAACTTGTCAGCCTTGGGACCACACAAGTCGTGAATGCAAGCATACCTTGACGAGCGGGTTCGCAGAGATCGCGACCTCGTGTTCCTTCTTCGCTACAGCAGCCTCCAAGTCCCTTATTTCCTCGTTCAGCAGCTTCCTCTCCTGTGCATCCTCGTCGTCCTCGTCATCATCGCTTTCCTCCTCTTCATCTTCGTCCTCGTCCTCTTCGTCGCCCCCTTCCTCGTCATCGCCCAATGCAAGGTCCAGCTCTGCAGCGAGCTCCTCGTCGATATCCCCCTCTGGCTCTGCGTCATCGCCCTCGCCCTCTTCACCGTCTTCATCACCGGCATCGAGTCCCATCGCCGCGTCGCCCGCCTCTGACCCTTGCGGACCAGGGGTGGCAGCCTCGAGCGGTCCGTCACGCTCAAGGAACTCAGAGTCGGAGAGATCTGGGTTGACATTGTCGAGAACCTCTGCGGCGCACGGATGAGCCTTGAAAACCAAAAAATAATGAACCAGGGACTCACCATACTTGACATCGGTCGCGAGATTGTCAGCCGCCAACAGTCGTTCTACCTCCTCTTCGACGCTCTCGATCGTCTGCACAAGAGGACGTTATATTAAAAAAAAAAAAAAAAAAAAAAAAAAAACGCTACGAACCCGCTTGTTGACTCGCTTTCGGAATCGGCGCTTGCGTGCGTGGTGCAGCGGCGGGGTGATGCCATGCGGCCAGATGAACTCGTCAATGTTGACGTTTCTGTTCGCCGTGACCGATTCTTCATTTTGTAGGCGATCGCCAATCACCAACATCTGCTCGCGTCGGTATCTCGCCAACAAAATCAACAGACAGAGGGAGCTGCATACCTGACAAATGTCCGCGACCTTGAACATTTGCTTGTTATCCAGCGTTTTTTGCGACTCGATGATGCACGGCAGATCAACGAGCTTGAACGAGTAGAGCGAGGTGGCGATATGAAAAATGCCTCGGCGCGAGTCTGACCGTCTGGTTGGGTACGCGATGCACGCTCGGAAAGAGGAACCACGAACACACACACACACCTTTGAACTTGAACCAGACGTCGTTGCCAATCTCGCGCGACTGGATCATCTTGCGCAGACGCTCGCAGTCGTCGCCAGGGGGCATACGAATGATGAACTGCTCCTCAAACGTCAGGTCCTCGTCGTCCGAATCGAGCTCGCGGTCGTACGGCCCCAGGAAGGACATTCCCGGGGCCTGTGCGGCGGCGCGCTCGCTGAGCTTGAGCTTGAGCTTGGGCTGTGGTTTGGCGGCGGCGTTCTTGGGGGTGGTGGAGGACGAGAGGCCGCGGGTGGGGAGAGGGCGGTGGTCGGGCGGTGGAGGGTCTGAGGGGGACGCGCGGAGGCGGAGGGTGGTTGCCATGGCTTGTTCTGCGGCTGCGCGGAGGGGACGTGTACGGCTGCTTTGGAGGTTATTTACGACGCCATTCACAGCCGAAGAAGACGGTCCGGCGTGACTCGCTTCTTCAACGTCGTCTACAACGATGAGGTCGTCGTCCATTCAATTGTCACGTGTCACACTTTCCTCTTCCTACTCTACTCCTCCTCCTCTCCTACTACATCTACAAATGCCTCAGATTCACCCGCAAGCCCCTCATCCTCACTGCCTTCGCCGTCCTCTTCGGCTGCAACCTCGTCGAACGATACACTCGTGTAGATTTTAAATGCAACAATCGCTAACGCCATCATCGACCAAACCAAACTCTTCCGTGCGTAACTAGTATCTGCAGGATCAGCCTGGGGTCGGGCGCCACCAAATGTTCGCGGAATGAGCGAACTCAGGACGTTTCCTGATGCTATAAAGTGCTCGTAAGGGGGCGCTCGTGCTACCGCAGCCTGTATGCGACGAGCGTGATCAACCAGCTCCGGATAGCGCTCGATCAGATGTATTTGGAGCACCGCGTCGGGGAAAGGAGGGTCTGCTAATAGTAGTGTATGTGCAGCCAAATACACGTCCAGGCTCGATGGGCTGCGGACGAGGATCCTGTTACAAACCGCATAAGCATATAGGAAACGACATACATACTTGTCTCCGAACAAGAACGGTTTCGCATTCAGGTGGCGCGCGTATACTTCGACCGCCAACCTGGCCTTGTCCATAATCTCGGAGAAACAATCAGTCCGTCATCATCAGCTACACTCCTTACTCACCTTTTCTCGTTCGAATGCACGCGAAATTGTGACTTTGTAGTCTCGCTTTTTCTTCTTGTCCTTTTCGAAAAAGCCCTTTTGCTCTCCCTCTGCGGTTGACAAACTCCACAGCCCCGCTACTTCCAGGCGAGGTTTATACGCCTCCCTCATCCGACTCGCAACGTAGTACTTTTGCGGGACAGGCATCTCGCTCGCAAGGACAGGCCTAGTCAGTCCCCAAAAGTTGGCATCGATCCCGTAAAACATGTGCGACTGCACGTGCGATCGATCCGTGACAAGACCGGTGGTGTGAGACGATGCAGACTCACAACGAGGTCACCGATGCATGCTTCGACGTGCGCGAACAGCGCCACCTTTTCGGATTTCTGCTGGCTTGTGAGTGATGCGTCGAGGTCGACTGCTCCTGACGCGCCCGACGACTTGGCGAGGGAGGCCACAAAGGCAACTATAGAGGGAAACGTAGACACTGCGACATGCGCATGAGTCAAGTAAGGCAGTTGACCTGCGTCCCCAGTAAGTAGACTCGATCGACAGAGAAGATATACTCGCCGTTGGGGGACTGGTCAGGATTGGTGCACGGGGCTACCTTGAATTTTCCTGGGATTGTGAGCTGGAGATACATGACAGTCGCAAGACAGATGGGGTCCAGCGACTGCAAGTTCCATTTCGACGGCCATATGTACAGCGTGTACGGCGCTGCCTCGGACATGCTCGCCCGGGTCCAGTTGGTATCCTAACAAGGACAAATATTCAAACTGCGGAAGTAGCCGAGATCTGTTACATAATTCCATTGTTCTCACCGATCACTGCCGAGAATATACATATCCGATAAAAGCACAAATCGATGTCTTTCTACTCTCTCTTCACCTCCCCAACAAGTCGAGGTCGACATCCAAACGAAGGATCCCCTCCCCTGGATAAAAGTTTTGGTGGTTCGGAACCCTGGCGCTCACTGATCGACCGTTAGTTGGTATCGGCCGGGTGGTATTGCTTTCAGAATTCAGACCTGAATTCTGCAGCATATACCTCTATGGCCGATCAGCAACTATAGGTACTGAATCGTGTATGTACTCACCACCTGATCATCGGTTCCCTGACTCGCGGTAGTACATGATGGGAGTGGCGCACTGACCACTCGACGGTTCAGTGCACCAGCTGGTCTGCCGTCGGAAGGTAGACGAACTTGCCTCGCAGGTGCAGGGATGATGTTCTGAGAAACTAAAAAGTCTGAAGCCAATCAGGAATCAACGCCACTGATATCAAGTTTGACTTACCTCGGGGTCTGTACCGGAACACAAAAGTGACGTATGACCGATTGGCTTCCCCATCATATGGCTGCACGTTCCACGTTTCGTGGTGCTGTTCGTAGGTCCGTTGTTCTTCTCCGTACCTTGAAGAAACCTTTATTGAAATGTACACTGGCCCGTGGCATATAGCTCACCTCACACAATGAGTCAATGTGTTTCCCGGGGTCTCGGGGAGCTGCTGTACTTCATTTGCAGCTCTTGTACCATTCATGCAAACTCGTCGAATCTTGAGAACGATGGTTCCGGCGTCTGGGTTGCCAGATCTTCCGGATGCTTCGAAATAGATCAGCATCAATTTAATGAGCAAGAAGATCCACCTTACGCGTGCTGTTCTGTTCAGAGAAGCAGAACGAACGGGCCGTGTGAGGCCCCGTTCGGACGCTGTCGCGCCATGCCTCTCCGAACCCGAGCAGGAACCTCCCGGGTACTAGAAACCCGTCAAGGGAGATGAAGGCACATGTATGTACCCCCGATCCCCCGTCTTTCCAGTGTACCGTGAAGACCTGTGGTATGATGAATCAGATCGCTGTTTTGGCTCTCTTTCCAAGCGACGTACTTTTCCTGCCTCGCTCGGTATCCAGCATGAAACTTGGCCCCCAGTGGCATCATTTGCGACCAAGTATTCCGGGAGGGGTTTTGCCTCGCATGAGATCCAGGCGGAAAATTCGCGCAGCGTAGGCATTGTCGAATTCCAAATGCAAGTGGTGGTGTTTGGAGACAGAGGAGGATCGCGAGGACTGTTGGAACGGAGTGGATTGTGCTATCGACGCGTAAGGATTGTGGGATAGCGGTGGAATCAGAAGTGCGCGTGTCTTTTATTCGCCAGGGACCGCGTCCACCAACGCTTTGACAGGGGGGACTGCAAAGGGATTTGTGGTGTACGCTTTGAGTTGCGAAATAAACACGCGCCTACAACTTCTTTTCCCAATTTGGCAAAGTACCACGACGCGTCGCGTCTGTCAGCTCGCGATCACATGCATCGTCGTCTACTTGTGTAGACGATGTCAAATATCAGTGATTACTACGCTACAGAGCCAACTGCAAAACCAAAACCCGCTTTTTTTTTCAAAGCGGGTGACCAGTCACGGTCAAAGCGCAGGAGCTACTCGCCCTACGTATTTGGCGCTGTCTCTTATGCTTCATATATGTCTGTGCGTCCAGGTCAAGTATACTATTCAACGACCAGGTACTCGGAGTTGATCGAGACCAGTTCTGGCCGTCGGTAGAGAACCTACACACTTGTCTTATCCAGCGCCTCAAGTCATTATGTACCGATGTCGTGATACTAACAACAACGATGAAGACAGGTGTCTGGCAGATAGAAGCGAACGTAGCCATTGGTTATCAATATGATCGGTTCCAGCGTTCGTGAGTAGTGACAAAGCGTTGCGATATAAAAGCTGACGATATGGATGCGGGGGCATCCTGACCTTCCTAATTCCGCGAGAGTCACATTTGCACCCAAGCCAAGGATAATGGTCTCGATATAGATACATCAACTGCTGATTAATAGGTCAGTGTTTATAAAACTGTACTTGAATGTACTCGCAGTGCAACAATGTGCCAGCACAGGTCCTTTGGTCGACAACAGGCACTGATGGAAGAGGTGCGTACTTTTTGAGCTGCCTTTTGTTCGTGGACTCAGGAGTGTCTGCTGCCAGTTAGTCGCGCACGGGTTTTGTGGAATTGTCGAATCAACGACTCACCCATGCATGTCTCCAAATAACTCGGGGAGCTACTGTATTTAGTTTGCAGTTCTTACTCCTTTCATGTGAATACGCCAGACGTCGAAAACGATGTTTCCAACGTCCGGGTTTCCAGATTCTCTGGAAGCATTGAAGTACGTCAAGACCAGGATGACGAACAAGAAGATACCCCTTACGCGTGCTATTCCGCTGAAAAAAACAGAAAGGACGAGTGACCCTGTTGGAAGCTGTCGTGCCATCTTTCCCCGATTCCGAGCGAGAACCTACCGCGTACGTACCAGAAACTCGTCAGGAAAAGCACATGTATGTGCGGCAGCGCCCCGGATCGCCTGTCCTTCCAATATACCGAGAAAGCCTCGGTACACATATAAAGACTGCCACTTCTTTACCCTCTTTGTCACTACATCGCTCGACATCCAATACGAAAATCGAATGACATCGATTGGTATTGTTTGTGATAGGGGTTTTCCCTCGTAGCAGATAATTCGCAAAGGGCGAACATCATATCTGTGTCCCAAATCACCAAACCTGATAATGGTCATAGCAGACAGGAAGAAACTCCAAAGACCATAAGGAGAAAAGCTGCCGCAGGCTTTGTGCCATAGTTCGAGTCAAAGGATATTATTGCGAACCATAATACATACCTGTTATGGTAAGCTGATGTTTCCTCCTATCAAATTCAACCTCAGCACAATTGCCACGACGCGTCTCGCACCGCGACTGTACACGCCGATCCTTATTCGCTCCACTTGCATCGTTTTCAGAATGCCTCCAAAACGAAAAGCCACCTCAGACAACGCCTCAGAGCACGCGTCCGAAACCGAAAGCGTTACCCAATCTCAACGAAAGGAGAAGCGCTCAAAGAAAACAGCCTCGACCGCGTCTGAGGATGTCAGTGGACACCTGGCTGCCAATGGTCAACCGACCAACAAGGTGTTGCCAGCACACATCACCTTTCCACCGCGCGTCGCAGGCACGCTACGGTTGGCAACGTGGAACGTGGCCGGGCTGGCAGCTGCGCAAAAAAAGGTGCGACCATGGTGCTTTCTCCGCGTTTTCAATCAGTTGCAAATGTCCTTTTCTCAGGGGTTCAAGCACTATGTCGAGGCGGAGGACCCGGACATCCTCGTGTTGACCGAAACAAAGGTGAGTGTTGCGGTAGTACATTATTGTTTATAATTGGCATCTGTGTGCGCCGTCGCGTCGTAGGTGAACAACGAACCGGTCGATCCAGCCATTAGCTCCCGCTTTCCCCATCGCATGTGGGCCATCTCTGGAAAAAAGACGTATGGTGCGCCAAATCATCGCGTTTCAGACGCATGTGCTCATTCCTGCTACAATTTGTAGGAGGAACCGCTGTGCTCTCCAAAATAAAGCCTATCACCGTGACAAAGCTCCTGCCTGGACACCCGGACCCCGATCAGGTCAAAGGGCGTCTCGTTACGCTTGAGTTCGAGGGGTGTTACATCGTCTGTACTTACGTGACCAATGCAGGCCAGAACCTCAAGGTGCCGCAACTCCCCATTTGTATTTTGTCTTCTGACCAACGGCGACAAACGCAGACACTCAAGGAAAAGAACGTATGGAATGAACATTTCACTGCATATATGCGCGATCTAGACAAAAAGAAACCTGTGATTTGGATGGGTGACATGAACGTCGCGCCAACCGCAAAAGGTCAGTGCGGGTAGTGCGCCCCATTTCTATTCGTTCTCATTCGGCGTGTGAGATCTCGCCAACCCTCGTTCAAACTGGAACAAAACACCGGGTTACACGCAGGACGAGACGGATGCGTTTAAAGAGATTCTCACTGCTTCAAAATCTTCGGAAGATAGCTCAAAGTTTGTCGACATTTGGAGGGATCGTCACCCAGACACGCAGCATTACACTTATTTCTCATACCGTTTCAATTGTCGTATGAAAGGTATAGGATGGAGATTGGACATGTGTATGTATTACTTCCATCCCCAAAGTTAGATTACTGATATTGCTGTGCACCAGTCGTAGTCAGTGTACGCATAGCGGAGAAGGTGAAGATGTGCGAGATTCGTAGTGAGATATACGGCGCATCCGACCACGTCCCGGTGGTTATGGAGATCGATAGTGAACAAGTGTCTGGAAGCTGATGACATGGGCCCCGATACTCTCCAAATCGTGCGTGACTGGTCTGTGCGTGGGCCCTAGCATCTTTTTCACCCTTCAAAGCCCTTTCCACATTGGTGCAGATGAGCGAGCAATACATGCTATATATTTTTAGTATGCTCAAACGATGATGTCTTCATAAGTGCAAGAATTTCGATTCATGGTTGCTTTATGTAAGCAGGTCAAATGTATCCGCCGATGTCTTCGTATCTACATTAACACCAAGGTTCACCAATACTTTGATACCACTCATCTGGCGCATCCTCCATCTGCATTCGACCATCAAACCCCTGTTTCATCGCATATATCTTAGCATCAAACTCCACTCGGTTTTATTTGACTCAAGACATGCATGTTCCGACTGCTCGGGATTCAAATCAGGCCACCGTACCTCACATTGACATGTCCTGTACGATGCTGGATAGTCATGTGCAACCGGTGGCGTGATTTTTATACATCTGAGGACTTTTCCGTTGCACTGGCTGCGGTGCCTGTGACACAATATTGGGGTGTTGTAGCACCAGGCGGCTGACGGCCTGGTTCGTAAAGCATCGGGAGGTCCAGGCTGGCCGGGGCTTGTAGGCCGGGCCCGGCCGCGTCAATGCTAAAATCTGCAATGAATCTGGCAATCGATAGCGAAACCCATTGAAGCTCCTGCCGGTTGATAGTGGCAGTCCAGCCTCTTGCCAAGACCATGGTTAGTCGATAAATTTTCTCGTGGGCAGATTCTAGGGCCTTCACGCTTCAAGCCGAATTGAAACTGGATGAATTCACTTCGTGACATAGATTCTGCAGACTGCTGCGAACTGATTGATCGGATTCGGATTGCAAGTTCAAGGCGAGGTATATAAACCCTGTTCACCAAGTCCCAGGTCGCCTCAGCGGTCCAACGCTCATCTATTCCATTATGCACTTCGTCAAGGTCTCCGTCACACTTATTGCTACTGCTGCATTTGTGTTCGCAATACCTGCTTTAGAAAGGCGGACTGTAAGCTGCTCCGTTTTCTTCGCGAGTAAAATGGTATTGATCGTTGACCCTCGCTGCGTAAACAGCCGGATACGCTGGCGCCAAATTGCAACAACAACGTCGACGACTGCTACCAGAATGGTAAACATGTTCTCGCACCTTGAACGATGATGACCTGACACACATTGAACCCCAGATTGTGCGGGAACGTTTATTAACGCAGACGATACGCAGGGGTCGTGCAGCGCGGGCACCTTCATTGGGTGTCCGTGCAACAAGTGCGGAAGCGGCAATGGCTATGTTGGCCACTGTGACGAGAATGGTTGCGAGGGAGCCCTCGTATGCAAGGACGCGGCCTCTTGGGGCTGCGCTTCTATACGGGCAGTCTGCACTGCTGGGTTGTACCAGGGTTGCACATGCAAGTGGTTCCAATGAAAACGGTGAAGGATTTATCAGACATTGTCGATCCGTTGTAAGTATACGGGTTAGCAAGAACACCAAATTTTATATCTGGACTATGATAGACATTTTATAGGGACTGTTGTGTTGCCTCGGACAGACATTTTTGTACCTCATATCTTAGAACTATTTTCTCATTGCCTCGGCTCGTTCTCATCGCCGAGACTTTAAGTTATACAGATCTAAGATCCAATCTTTCTTATTCTATAGTCGCATTGGAACAACGGCAATCCAACTTTTCGCAGCTCTATGAGAGCGTAGTAAGACATCGGCCTGAAACTTCCGCACTGATCGGAATGCGGCCTCCGTCACCACGTGTGCGTCACGGAGCTCCAAAAATGTGGGCGGCCTACATCAATGTCAACGTTCAACAAGCCCTCAGATCGCCGTCTTAATACACTCCGAGGCCCCCTCCCCAAATAGTGCGTCCGGCATACCGAACTGTCACTGACGGTCTTCATCACTGCTAATCTACAAGAAGTTCAAGTTGCCGAGCAAAACAGGTACCCAAGTTATCACTCGATAGAAATTAGGTTTGGTCAGCTGGCACAACTGTTGGCCCTCAATCCTCCAATCAGAGGCCATGAAAACTGACGAGAGAAGCGAAGGGGTCAATCAGTCTCTCGATTTTGACCAATCAGAATTGACGAGGTGTTTAACCTGGGCAGTTGTGCCTTCAGCACAATCATCCTAGTTTTTTGTGAAATGTTCTATCCCAGCTAAATATGAAGAACCTATTCTGAGTTTGGATAATCTGACATGCACAAATTGACAGCACTGATAGTGAATGCTTGCTCAGGCACCTGTGGTGCCTTCACTAAGCATTCACTATCAGTGCTGTCAATTTGTGCATGTCAGATCACCCAAACTCTCAGTGGTGAGTCACTTCCATTGCAAGTGTACAGCAAGCAGAGCAAGTGCACAGCAAGCAGAGCAAGTGCACAGCGAGCATTGCAAGTACACAGCAAGCAGAGCAAGCGGACAGCAAGCAGGTGGTGAGCACAGCGAGCAGGTGGTGAGCACAGTGAGCAGTTGGTGAGCACTGTGAGCAGAGTGAGTGCACAGCAAGCAGGTGGTGAGCACAGCGAGCGGTTGGTGAGCATGGTGAGTGCAGCAAGTGACTGGTGAACGCAGCGAGCGGTTGGTGAGTGCAGCGAGCGGTTGGTGAGCATGGTGAGTGCAGCAAGTGACTGGTGAGCCACAGTGACACAGCGAGCATCTGTGAGCACACTCCCATTGCAAGAACACCCTGGGCAAGAGGCTTACACACAGAATTCACCACTTTACAATACTTTTACTACACTTTACCACACTTACTGTACACATTACGCTATGAGCCTGATTAGTAATCAAAACTACTACTGAATGGACGATGTCTGAGTTTGAAAAGCCATGTGGTTTTCAAGGAGTAAGCGAGATACACGAAATTCATGAAAGACACGAAATACACGAAAATAGCAAGAATAGCGAGAATAGCGAGATACGCGGAATATGCGTCGGCCCAAGAACGTCACGACGATGTCACCATCCCTCCCCCGCTAATACTTAAGATCCCAGTTGACTTTTATTCAGGGTCCGCCCGGCCGTGACCGAGTCGTGACCTTGACAGGCAGGTGACGCAGGTGGCAATGACAGGGGGGGTGGCTGTTCCTCGGCTGGACGTAGCTAGATAAAGAGATGGGCACCTGCGAGTAGCCGAGGCACGAGGCAAGTGCAGGTTTTAGTCTGTACATGAGAAGTGAAGAGGTGAGGCTGGCATCTCTTTCTCTCGTTCTCCTCACTCCTACCATAGTCACTCTGTCTTTGCTTTCAGTAGTCCTTGATACATTCATTTTCGCATCTTTCAATCCTTCCAGTCTTTACACATCCCATCCTCCATGCCTCCACAACAAAACCCTTATGAGATACAGCCACCTGACCACAATGCTCAAGCCTTTGAGGCCGCATGCCAGCGCCTAGTCAACAGATATGCAATCACACACAAAGTAGCTGCATAACATCTGCTCGACACCTGGAATGATCTCAACCTTGTCACCCACCAAGAATGGGACAACCACCAAGCCCATGTAGCCGAGCAGCAGCATGCCAATGAGGAGCGAGATTGGGAAGCATGAGAAGAACTCCAGCATCGCCAACGTGAAGAGAAAGATGAGGCTAACAAAGAGGACAGGAAGAAGAACCACACCAAGTTTCTCCCCTATGCCAACGTGCCTCCACCCTCTACCTTACCAATCACCCCATCACCACTAGCTCTGTGCAAACTGGGCAAAGGTGAATACGTAGAACTTCTTCACCAACAAAGGACTCGTAGATGCCCAAGACTTTGCCCACTCTGTTGATGATGATGTGTTTGCCCTCATGCCAGATGAGAATGGCTCACACTCATTCGTCCCCATTACCACAGCCAAAGCCAAGTGGTCAATCATCCCAGACAAAGATCTCTCATGGAATCAAATCAACGAAGCACTTCACCGCATGCTCCAAGCGATGAAAGATGCCAACTGGCCCAAGGAACACATCCAAGACATCCTCAAGTTCTGGATGAACTTAACCACACACGAGTGGAGGCACGACCTAGACAAGACTGCCCAACAAGTGCTCATCGTTTACCAGGCCATGTACCACCACCGCTGGTATGACTCCCTGGGAACTCTGTCATCATTCAACCTCAAATTCATCAATCAAGAAGCCCTTGACCATGTTAGACTTTAGACTTTAATTGATACATTGTCATCTTGCACTCATCCTCGTCATGCATCTCTTACATAATCCACATAGATTAAAACCCTGGATTATTTTCTCATCCTCCTCAGCGTCTCACCATCTTGAGTATATGCTAAGGTATGTTAGACTCATTCTTCTCATATATCACTTCACTCATGTATTACCTAGTCGCGTCTCGTCTAGGTAATATCATAGCATCTCACCATCTTGAGTATACGCTGAGTCGCGTCTCATCTAGTTTATACAGGTTATGAGCCCTGAGCTCTAAGAGCTCTTCTTTCATCCAATCTAGATTACATGGCTTACCGACACTCAATTCGAGTTAATCTCCAACATACACAGTGCATACATCCACCCCACATAGCACGAACTCATATAATGGGCAAGTTTGACCATATATGCGAGCTCACTAGAGC
>JBBPUL010000064.1:0-47336 GCA_038094675.1 Spongispora temasekensis
ATTTCATCTTATATTATTTAAATAGAGAAATGCTTTATACAAAGTTGTGTGGGCATTATCTGCTTAGTAATGGCTATACCAAATCTAGTAATGGTGTTTATTCCATTGTAGAATTACATAATCTGGTGCAAATGCAGTCATGATATAACTAATTTAGTGTTACTGCATGTTGTTTGTTAGTAAATTGTCACATAGATTATTTGTAATTGGATTAGTGTTTGGTTGTGTTTGGTTGTGCTTGGTCAGCAGTTGATTAGTGTTTGGATTTGTTTGATTAGTATTTGATTAGTCTGCTTAATTATATTTGATTACTAGTGTCTGATTAGTATGCTTGATTATGTTTGGTTGTGTTTGGTTAGTGCTTGGTTAGTGTGTTTGGTTGTGTTTGGTTAGTCTACTTGGTCATATTGGTTAGTATCTAATTAGTATGCTTGTGCTTGGTTGTGTTTGATTATGGTATGCTGGACCATAAGTCTTTACTAGCCTATACAAGTCTGTACCTCTGCATGAAAACCAGTGATTTACTGATGCATTCTATCAGCTTTCTTACACAAAACAGATTTGATCTCATTCTTCAAGGTGGCATCCATATCCCAGAGCCACCAGTTAGAATATAGGACTTTGATGACATGCAGCTCAATGTCTGCTGACAATTCATACCCCATCAATTCCATATCAATCGATGGAAGACTGGAGAACTTGTGCTTGATTGCCTGGAGCAGCCGGCCAGTCACAAACAGTGAGATACTGCTGTTTTGCAACTCCACTAAGGCACCAAGAAGGACTTCGATGTCCACACATTAGTCCAAGGCATCGACAACTATAAATATTTGTCGGTTGAACACCTTCAATGCTGCACGAGAGATGTAACGAGAGAGAAGTACAGCATTGCCGATAGTCTGGGCACCTCCATTCTTCCCCTCGATTAGTTCGTCGATCAAATCGGTAGGATCAATAGCATATCGACGAAGTTTCCAAAGTAATTGGGATAACAGAGAACGCAGCACCTCGGCAGCATGGGTAGACCGCTTGTTTCGAAAATCACAATAAAAATATGCAAGGGTGTCCCCGTCTTGTAGTGAATCTTTGATACCTTCAATTACAGAAGCGCTATAATTAGAGTCAGTGTCAGCAAGAAAGGACGCCCGGATCCAGACTCACGCTAGCACAGACTTTCCCGCACCAGCTAGAAACCACGACTTCGCATCAACGAGTAAAACCAAAAGGTGTCGGGTGTGCATACCTTTCCCATGCAACCACAGGAATGAACTTTGCATGCTCTTCCACCTCTTGTACGCTTTCGTGTTAGGCAGTCAAGTACATGTTTCTGGCTGACGGAGGGTAAGAGTGCGTTCATGCAACTCCATCCATTCAGCCATCTCAGTATAATATTCAGTTTCTTAACTGCGAATTTTATTGAGTATGAGACACAGGAAGATGGTGTGACAACCTACTATCGACTCTTTGTTTCGTTGACTTTTCCTCCCGAGTCGTACTAGAAGAGGTCTCGACATCACTAGGGATGACGGCGAAGTCCGGTTTGGCAATTTCCTGAAGCACTGGTATGCACACCGCACTGGGTAGGAGGGATTATTGTTGAGCTCCAGCTACCACGTTATCCTCGCGATTCCTGATAAGATCAAGTGTGTCTGCCGCCTCAGTGCAAGTTGACAAAGTACTCACCAGATGTCGGTGGAAAGCAAAAAATGAAAGTAACCTTGCTGTCTCCAGAAAAGCTTGTTTGCATCGTTGATTTGCTCTTTCGTGGGTATGGAGCATGACGATCGGAAGAAATTCCCTAGACCACCGCCAGACTATGAATTGAGTGACGCTTCCATGCGATTCAGGATATCTGGGGTTCATTACTTTCCAACCAGTCCTTGAGCCGATCGTCCAACACCGCTCTGCACGAACGCCTTGTTTAGTGCTTCCACGATGGCACCAGCTGCGACAAGTATCTTTTCCAGCTGAAAGCATTCGAGGGTCTTGTGGCCAGAAGATCTAACAAGAGTGTTGAACAATCGTTTTGAGACGGATGCGATGTTAACCAGCGTTCTTCCGAGCTCTGCGATGGGTGAGAATAAGGACAATTCGAGGTGGCTGTGCCGAACGCCGACTCGTGGTCGAAACATAATCATCGTGAAGATACGAGGTAGAATTTCGAGCACACGGCTCCTTACAAAACGTCCAGAATAGAGTCCCTACATCGTCGCTCAATAACATGGTCGTCTATACGGCTTGAACGATTGGGGTGCTACCCTTCTCCAAGGCAGTCCGAAGACTAAAGCCATTAACAGGATGAGCGAAGGAAAACTCAGATCATCGCAACGTACCTGTAATCGTCACCGTTCTGTGTGATATATCTCACCCAAGGCAACGCTTGGTAACCACTCTTTTCAACGATCTTCAGATAACGCACTTGAATGCCCGACACGGTAAAGTATGGGATCTCAAACTTGACCGTAAGCGGCGGCCGCGTAGGCGGTTCACTATCTGTGAAACTTGAGTATCAGCCCGAGGTTGATGTCCCTAGTTCTGACATTGAAACGGTGATGACGCACCGCTCCTGACACTTGGAAGACCAAAATGAGCTCGCATGAGGTACTCGCGACCGCCTCCAAGCTGCTTGATTTTCCATACGAACGCCGACTTGTCCGGAGCATACTGTACGCTTCCTGTCGACGCCTATCGAATGCCAAAGGATGAGTTTTTGGTATTTATATGGACTCTCAATGCTTACCCTAAATTTGGGGGTGTCGGCGTCGTCGGGTACTGGAACCCAGACTTCCACATTGTTGGCAGTACTTCGTCTCTTGAACTGTGCTTTGCATTTGACGATATATTCCACCCTTGACCCGCGATGGCTCTCTACGGTCGCTTCGACCCAAATGAGAGGCTTAACGGGAGTAGACAGTCGGTAAGACATGAGCTCGAACTCGCCGTCCGGGGGTATGAAGGATATCGTGCGGTCGTTTTCAAACCGAGAGAGACGGACACATTGGTGGAACTTGACATCCTCCATTTCAATGGCTTTACCTCGAGAGGCTATAGTCGAGTAAATGAGCGATGGAGGAGGACAGAGGTCGACCACATACTGCGACCCGTATTCTCGAACATGACTTTATCATTGAGTCCCAGCCTCAGCTCAGGCATGCCGGACAGATAACATTTCATTTTTACTGCGCCCAGAATCTCGGATCGCACGACGTTGCCATTGGAATTCACCTTTGTCCATATCAGCACGTATGAGTGGAGGAAAACAGATAGCATGCACGAGAAGGTTGACGCTCTCTATGACATCGAGGAACACCTCGTTTTTGCGGTATCGAATGCCTTCTGTTCGCCACGAGACAGCGTTGGTCACTGCCATCGGCGGCCGCACCTGAATCTCGAGCTTGTGCGACTCTTGCGTGATATACCTGTGGCGGGATGAATATCGAACCCGAGCGTGATCGAGGATACACTGACTCTTGCAAGATCTTGCTTTCCGTTGTCTGTGGGTACCCGAAGTCCATCATCTCATCCATAAGCTCGTATATGATCACAAAGTTGTCCCGTATTGATTCCTCCTCGAGTTCCTTGAAGTATTCGACAAGGACCTGTGTTAACCTATGTAAAAATATAATGATTTCGGCTGCATTCGAGTTTCGTTTGGACAAGGCAAGCACTATTTGTGGACGATACGTTAGTGACCATGGCAGCATAGAGCACCGCGTACGATACAGGTTCGAATGGCGGATGTGCATGTAATTGATGCCCTGGCTGGAGAAACAGGGCGTGACTTGTTGCCCGTCTTCTTCTATTTCCAGCACGAGTGGGAGAAAACGTTCGATGTACGAGGATGGGACGTCATCCTTGTAGGACCTTTGTATGAGTGGCTTTCCTTTGATGTCGAGGATGGCGATGAGCGATGCCATAGTCAACACACAACTTGCGATTTCCTTCCCTAGGAAAGTTATATGGGCTGATAATAAATAATAAGATTATTACAACGCTAGCATGAGTTTTTTAGATCATCTTTCAGCTTCCTCCCCAGGCTCATCTTCACCGCCGCAGTGTACCCCGCTTCACTGGGACTCCTCGCGATCTTGTCCATCCTCCTCTCCTCCGGCGTCATCTTGGCAAGCACATGTGCAGGCGGGCCCTGACGCATACGCGCAAGCGTAGACGCAAACACCTCTCCAGCACGCTCGCGCTCGTACTGGAGCGTCTTGTTCCGGATCTTCTGTCGGCGTGCGCGGATGCCCCGCAGGAGGAGCGATGGGGGGTAGTCCGAGTGCAGGCGGTTGTAATCGCTCGTGTTCGCCTTTTGTATGATCCGTAGTTTGTCTCGCAAGGGTTGTACTGCATCGCTTTGCGTCAGCATGTTACGCAGATTTTTGGGACAACGTACACCAAGCATTCGGGTCGTCGCTGAATACGGGATCGATATGCACACCGGAACGACGGAGCTGCTTCTCGAACGCACACTCCAACTCGATGTCCTTGATCCATCCCGCTAGCTCTAGAGACTGCTCGTACCGTCGCTCCCGGCGAAGACGTCGCTTGTTGATCATGCACGAGATGCTGACTGGTTGGGGGACCAGCCGCGGGAGGAGCCTGTTGTACAATGTTGGGCGGATGAAGGATCCCTTGAAAATGGTGCGAGTGCGCAGACGAGCCTGCTCTTCCTGTAGTACCTTGTTATGCGATGGACTGAGGTCGCCGTGAAATGTGCCGACACACCAACGCTTCTCTGACGAGCCGGCCAAACACCCTCCTCTCCCGCTTGCTCGCAATCATGCGGTCATATCTATCGAGGACTGCCCGGCAGTGCGCGTCGCCCCGGTTTGCACGCACGAACACGTCAAGCCACTTGGGGTGAAGCAGAATCAGAATACGAGGGTTGGATAAATGATGAGGCTCGCCTGGTATGCTCGTCCGAGTTGCGCTTTCGCAATGTGCGCCTGGATCGTGTGTCTCTTTGCTTCAAAGAGTGTGCGTATTCGCCACTTTATCTGGATACCGTGTGTTACTTGACTTGGGGATGCAAATGATGCAGCCACCTACGTTGTCACGTTCGGCATATTTCTGCAGACCGCGATACAGATTCCAGAGAGTTGGTATGCGGTGTGCGGCAAGTTTGTAGTATGCGACGGTGGGTCGGACGCGCCGGAGAGACGTGAGGAGACGCGCAACGGACTCGCGGTGGACCAGGGACGATGGTGGCACTGACATGGTAAATAAACTACACAATACATCAATGAGGGTACTTTTTCGCAAAGTCCTCGTGGAACTTGACGAGCTTGCCCACATACTCTTCTACACCGGGGCACAAGCACGTCAACCTGTAGTGGTACTCTCCCTCCTTCTGCCCGAATCCGGACCCGGGGACGACGCAGATACCGGTTGCGTCAAGTAGGGCAAGGGCATAGAAGGCGTCTGGTTCTTTACCCGCCGCTCGGGCTGCCTCGATCGCCTTGTCGGACAATTGAATTTGGGGATATAAATACAAGGCGCCAGGTGAATCAACACAGTCAACACCCTCCACGGTATTCAGAGTGGCCACCATCTGGCCTGTGCGTTGGGCGAGGGCAGTGTGGATTGTGTCTGTCTCTTTCTTCCAGAGCACATAACTTTCTTCCCCTTCCTTTGGAGGACGGACCATACAGTCGACGCCAATTTGTCCTTGGAGAGGGGGACAGAGACCGACGCTGACCATCTTGTACATCATGGCAATGACATCATCACTGATGTTGGTGCACTCAAAGTAACCGCCACGTCTACCGCATTCGCCAAAGACCCCCTTGGAGATGGAGTGGAAGGACACAAGGGCAACGTCTTTGCCAGATTCGGCGACGACCTTTTTGAACGAAGTGAATGGATGCGTTTCCCGGCGATGGAGGTTTGTCTGGTACACTTCGTCAGCTAGGAGTACAAGGTTGTACTGTTCACAAAGATCGACGATATCCTCTTGAGTTTGCCTGTCCAGAAGAGCGCCAGTGGGATTACCAGGATTGATGATCACGAGCGCCTTGGGCTGCACCTTTCCTTCCTGGCGCGTTTTTTCAAGAAGCGACCTGATATCGTGGACAGATGTGCTCCAGCCTCTCGCCTCGTCGAGGTAGTATGGAACCGGCACTCCGGAAAATTGAGCAAGAGTGGCCGTATAGAGGGGGTACTGGGGGATAGGGATGAGAATTCCTGACTTGCCGGGTTCGGATATGAGCATTGAGATAAGGAGCGATACACCGACAGAAGCTCCCCCTGTAAGGAAGATGTGGTCTGGGCGTGCCGGATGTCCATCCCGGGCTGCATGCAAATGTCAATGCAACGTAACGAGCGGGTACAAAGGAAAACCAACCCTGGATAAATTCAGCGACGTGCTTGCGGATGAGTGGGACACCCTGGGAATGGGAGTATGCGCCGATGGAACCAATCTCTTCCCATAGTTCATCCGCGCGGGCAATGACGTCCCTTGGGAATACATGTGGGGCCAAATTCTTGAGATCTCTGTACTCCATCAGCGCAGCAACCTAAAAGGAGGGCAGCGCCCACGACATAAATGGCAGATTATATCGAAACCAGGAGGTAAAACAGACATGCCTGTCTGACAAACGTAAGCGGAGGTTGATCGAGACCTTTTTGTTGTGGATTTCCAATATTCGAAGAGATAATTTGCTTGAAAGGGAGTCCTCGGGATGTCGCGTTCTGCTGCAGCCTGACGCGGTACTCCTCTGCCCTGATGGCGAGCTCGCCGCGGACAGCGTACTGGACGTTGCGGATGGCGGGGTTGAGGCTGTCGACGGAGAGTCTGCTCATGGCGAGTGAATTCAAAGATCTCTTCGAGCAGGGCAACTTCGGAAACGCCATGACCCACGTGACCTGGCAATTTTTCTTTGCATCCAAGATGCCGGACGCGTTCTTTGTGTCCAAGAAACGAAAGCGTCCCACAAATCTCGACAAGAAAAAGAAAACAAAAAAACCCCTCGAGGATGAAGATCTAGACTCAGATCAAGATGGCGGTCGCGAACTAGAATCGAGTGGGGATGAAGATCTCGACGAGACACCCGCAGAGAAGCGTCTTCGCCTTGCAAAGCTCTATCTCCAAAGCGTCACAGAGGGGCTCGGTGCGTCCGCTTGCTGCCGTACGATACTCGCCATCATCACACTCGCACAGCCGAGGGCGAGTTTGACGCTGCAGACGTCGACAAGGAGCTGATATCAGCTCGCCTTCGCCACGACGTGCTCGACCACTCGGGCAAAGTCCATTTATTTATTGCGGATGCAGTGAGTCGGGTCCATGTCTTTTTTCCTCCGTCTCAATCTGTTACCTAGTATGATTTCACCTCCCCTTTGCGCCTTCGCTGCCGAGGACACCGACTGTCTGTAACGTCAGCGGTAGCTACAGAGGACACAAAATATCTCTTCACTGCCTCAAAAGATGGTACCATCAACAAATGGAACCTACGGACAGGCCAGAAATTAGCCACATTTCACAAGAAGCGTGTAGATCCCAAAGGCAAAGGAAAGGAGAAAGCAAAACCATTCAGCGTCGAGGGCCACACGGACGAGGTATTGGCCCTGGCTATCAGCAGTAATGGTCAGTACCTCGCGAGTGCTGGGAAAGATAAAAAACTGGGCGTATGGGATGCTGAGAAAGACCAGTGGGTAAAATGCTTTGGAGGGCATAGAGACACAATTTCCGTATGTGGAGCCTTTCCTTTCCATTGGTATCACACTGATCAAATTATGATCCAGTGCCTGTCGTTCCGTAAAGGCACTTTACAGCTGTACAGTGGATCTTTCGACCGCACAGTCAAGCTTTTTGATCTTTCTATTCTGGGCTATGTTGAGACGCTATTTGGTCATCAAGATACGATCCTCTCCGTAGACGCCCTGCGTGGCGAGACAGCCGTCACCGCCGGAGCCCGAGACCGAACGCTACGGTATTGGAAAATTCCAGAGGAAAGTCAGCTTGTGTTTCGTGGTGGTGGGAAGAGTGCCCTGCGTGAGCTGCTAGAAGGGGGAGCATTCGAGGGCCATGAAAGTGACGAAGATGGGGAAGGGAAGAAGGTGGAAAAACAACGCAAAAAGTTCGTGGAAGGTAGTATCGAGTGTGTCGCTTTGGTCGACGAAACGAGTTTTGTCAGCGGAGGAGACACAGGGTATGCGTTTATTTCTTCGTGCGCTCACGCTGACTTGCCATACTAGTTCGTTATGCCTATGGAACACTCAGAAAAAGAAGCCGGTATTTACACAGGCAGTCTCTCATGGTTTGCATGAAGTCGTGTCATCCACCGAAGGCGTCGTCAAGACACCGCGATGGATAACATCCATAGCTTGTCTGCGATACTCGGACACATTTGCTTCTGGTACGCGGCTCTTGGTCTCTTTCTATCAACGTTGCCTCTGACAACGTTAGGTTCATGGGATGGCACTATTCGCATATGGAAACTCGATTCGAAGCTAAGATCGTTTGCTCTAGTTGGCACAGTACCAGCTCCAGGCGTTGTCAACTCCCTCCAACTTTTACCAGCCCAAAAAGGTTTCTTAGACAGCACATCGTGGGCTGCTGCTACGCCTGATTCAGATACTGTCGCCAAAACAGGAGCTCCCAACGGAAAGCCATCGACGGTCAAGATAAGTGGCGTTGAGGCACTCCTACTGGTTGCTGGAATAGGCCAGGAACATCGATTAGGGAGATGGCTGACGATCAAGGGTGAGGGAGCGGTTAATTCGACAGTTGTTTTAGCATTTAGACCGAGGCTAGGATAAGGAATCGTGAACCTTTGAATAACCTTCTGCTCCTCGCCAGATCACTCCGTATGAGTATATTCAGCGTTATCACACCTACAATACCTAGTGCATATGACGTAATCGAATAAAAATCTATGTCCTGGCCTTCCAAGGCGCCGACCCGGCGCAAGTCCAAGAAGCAAGAAAAGCCTATTCATGCAAACAAAGCGAAGAGAATCAATGAAAGGGAGCAGTTGGAGGCACTGGACGGGCTCGCTATGAACTTCGTGGGTGAAGCAAATGAATCGATCATCGAATTCCGATCTGAGTTTGTTCAGGAGCCCCCAGAGGACCTGAAAGCCTTTTCTGATCTTCCAATATCCCATCTAACCAAGCGAGGTATGCTAGACTCTGTGTTGCACGCAACTTCCTCGCTTGACACAAGGCTTAGGTCTCAAGAAATGTTTCTTCGTCAACATGACCGACATACAGTCCTCCAGCATACCCGTATCGTTAAAGGGAAAGGATGTTTTGGGTGCGGCTCGGACAGGTAGTGGCAAGACCCTCGCGTTCCTTATTCCTACCCTTGAGATACTCTATCGTCGCAAATGGGGACCGCAAGACGGGCTTGGGGCTTTAATCATATCACCAACCAGGGAATTGGTGCGTGCCGTGAAACCAAAGTGCGAACGAGGTTGTAACGCAGGACAAGGCTATCCAAATATTTGACGTGCTACGTTCCATAGGTTGCAATCATGGCTTTTCCGCAGGGCTCGTTATCGGGGGGAAGAACCTCAAAGACGAACGCGAGCGTCTGGCTCGAATGAATATTCTCGTCGCGACGCCTGGCCGCCTTTTGCAACACATGGATCAGACGTTCGGCTTCGAGTCTGATAACTTGCAGATCCTGGGTACGTGATCCAAACTTGATGTCGATACCGCGGAGACATACTTTGCATTAGTTCTCGACGAAGCGGATCGTATTCTTGATATGGGGTTTGCGAAGACGCTCTCTGCACTTCTCTCACACCTCCCAAAATCCCGTCAAACATTGCTTTTTTCAGCCACGCAAACACAATCCGTTGCGCAGCTAGCTCGTCTCAGTCTCAAGGATCCAGTGCATATTGGTCTGCAGGAGGTCGACAGCTCGATAGCGACGCCCGAGAGCCTCTCACAACACTACAGTATATGCACGCTCGACCAAAAGCTCGATATCCTCTGGTCATTTATCAAGACTCACCTTCATTCCAAAATTCTCATTTTCCTATCAAGCGGGAAACAGGTCCGCTTCGTGTTTGAAGCGTTTTGCAAGATGCAGCCCGGAATACCGTTGCTTCATCTACACGGGAAACAGAAGCAATCTGCCAGGTTGACGATGTACAGTCGCTTCACGTCTTCGCAGCACGCGGTGTTGTTCGCGACTGACATCGCGGCACGTGGATTGGACTTTCCGTCGGTAGACTGGGTGTTGCAGGTAGACGCACCGGAGGATGCTGAGACATACATTCACCGCGTGGGTCGGACTGCGCGATATGATAGTTCGGGAAAGGGACTCTTACTGCTCCTTCCCAGCGAAGAGGAAGGCATGCTTGCCGCACTCGGGAAGAAGGGCGTGAAGATCGAAAATATCAAAATCCGTGCGAGCAAGACGCAGAGCGTTCAGAACCAACTGCAAAGTCTTGCGTTTCGGGACCCCGAAATCAAGTATCTCGGGCAACGCGTGGGTACCATGTTCAGGCGCGCATTCTGTTTTATCCGGAGACTGATTCCTCCTGGGTCAGGCCTTCGTGTCCTATGTCCGTTCTGTGTATCTGCACAAGGACAAATCGATATTCAAGCTGGACGAGCTTCCTGTCGACAAGTTTGCAGAGTCACTTGGACTGCCTGGTGCGCCAAAGATCAAGTTTTTAAGTAGGGAACAGGCCAAGAAACAGAAGAATACCTCTCGGACTGTGGCCGCTCTTCAGGCGCAAATCGAGTCTGAAGCAAGGGCCAATGCGTCATCTGCAGATGAAAGTGTGGAAGGCTCGATGGCTTCGGAAAGCGAAGAGCTGGAGGATGACGCTTGTGATCCACCCACCCCGAATGACTCGGTGTTCGCGGAGGGCTCGAAACCGAGCAAAGTTGGTTTTGTTGATGCCATCCGGCCCGTCAAGACTTACAAACTTTTCGTAGAACTCGGTGCGAACAAAATATGATCGGATGTTCGAACGCAAAAACCAAAATATCCTATCCGAGCATTATTCGAAACTCATAGACCACGGAGATGCGATGGATGAAGAGGAAGACTTTATCACACTCAAACGCGCCGACCACGACCTTGATCTCCCTTTGTCAAACGGAGTTGACGCCGATGCCGAAAACTTGTCGAAACGGAAAATCAAGCTATCGCGAACGAAACGAATGGTCGCGAAATACGGCCAACTAAGTCAAAAGCTCATTTTCGACGACGAAGGAAAACCGCACGAGGTGTACGAGATGGTCAACCCAGACGAGTTTTACAAGCATGGCACAGAAGCTGTCAAGGAGGCTGGTCGAGCATTTGCTGAGGGAGAGAAAGGGAAGATGATGAATGCGGACATGGTCGACAAAGAGGAAGTCAAAGAAAAGAAGAGGGAAAAAAAGCGGAAACGCAAAGAACGCGAACGTGGAGTAAGTGAATGCTCATTTACTTCTGCCGCGTGCTCAACCCCCTACTCTTCCTTACCCAAGGTGGAGCATGAGGTTCATGCCACCGTTGGGCCGCTAGACGACGGGGACGATGGTTATGTGACCCCCGACTTCGGCTTGACTTCCGAAGGCGAAGACGAGGATGATGACATTGTGCCTCCTCCCAAACGAACTAAGCCATCGTCAGAGGGTGCTGAGAAGCCCCTTGACATTGAGGACGAAGAAGAGATGGCATTGCGGTTACTGCGGCAGAAATGAGCTGGTGTACTAGTTCTTTAGCCCTCTCCGATTATTCCCGCCGGAGTGTAAGCGAAATTTACTGTTCGGCATGCTTTCCAAGACCTGTAGTATGAGTTTTTACCGCCTTCAAAAGTCTGCCGTGCACACGACGCGAAGAATTTTGGTGCGAAATCGATTTATTTCGAGCGCTACATCAGAGGTATGGTCCTTGGAAAGGATGTCCTTGAAGTTGGCCTTACCGTGGTCCTCTTAGCACCGTTCAGCACCGAGTACTAGCTACCTCACGGCCACTCATGACCTAAATGCCCCCCCCAAATCGCCTGCCACCTCTAGCACCCTCGCTCTCGGGGAGCAGTATGTCCTTGGTGTTTACGCCCGACCGCAATTCGTGCTCTCACATGCCCGAGGAAGCTGGGTTTGGGATACGGAGGACCGCAAGTTCCTCGATTTTACTGCAGGGATCGCGGTGAACGCACTGGGTCATGCTGACCCTGGCGTCGCAAAGGTGAGTCAGAACACCATGTCGATTAAAATCTTCAACGACTCGGTGACAGGTCTTGCAACAACAAGCGTCGACCTTGCTTCATTCTTCGAACGTGTATCACCACCAGTGGGGACCGAGGCTTGCGGAGCTGATCGTGACTCTCACTCAACAAGAAGGTGGCCTCGGCTTCGCTAAAGGAACGCTTCCCTCGAATCAGGGTGCCAAAGTTTTCTTTTCAAACTCTGGCACGGAAGCCAACGAAGGCGCTTTGAAGATTGCACGCAAGGTTGGCAAGGACCGCTGGGCCGCCGCCACGGGTGGCAGCGCGGATGACCCCTCCTGCACGAAAACGCGCATCGCATGTTTCCAAAACTCGTTCCATGGCCGTAGTATGGGCGCGCTGAGCGTCACGTCGACTGAAAAATACCAAGCGCCATTCAGGCCGTTGATACCCGGTGTTGATGTCGGAGTGTTCAATGACTACAAGGGTCTCTCAGACTTGGTCAGCGACGATACGTGTGTCGTTATCGTTGAGCCCGTGCAAGGCGAGGGAGGTGTCGCTGCTGCAGAAGAAGCTTGGTTGAAAGCACTCAGAAAACGATGCGACGAGACTGGGGCTGTGCTGATCTATGACGAGATACAGGTAGGTCGGAATAAGTCGCACAATTTGTCTCTGACGCGTTTTTTTTTACAGTGTGGTCTGTACAGGACTGGATCACTCTGGGCGCACTCCTCCCTACCCGTTGATTGCCACCCCGACATCATCACAATGGCCAAGCCTCTGGCAAATGGGTATCCCATCGGCGCTGTGTTGCTGCGTGACTCTATTGCCTCCACGATGACGATAGGTAACGTGGAGAACACGCTACATCGGCAAGGCTGACATCATGTAGGCACCCACGGCACAACGTTTGGGGGTTCTCCTTTGGCCTGTGCTGTCGGCCACCACGTGCTGAGCCAGCTAAGCGGTGCAACTTTTGTGGGTCATGTAAAGGAGATTAGCGGCTATCTGGATGGTCGATTGGAGCGTCTAGCAGGGTGGTTCCCGGACCTTATCCAGAGCAAGATCCGGGGTCGTGGCCTCCTCCGTGGCGTCGGTTTCAAAGACGAGATGCACCCTGGTCGGGTCGTGCAGTTGGCCCGGGAGCGTGGGGTGCTCATGCTGACGGCGGGGAAGGATACAGTGCGCCTTGTGCCGCCGCTGAATGTAGACAAGGAGGAGGTGGACGTGGCTGTCGACGTGCTGGAGGGCTGCTTGGCTGTGTTGCAATAAGTTTTTGTAAATCAATGTCTGAGACTCTGACCCCCCGTAGAGGGGTCTGTGGCTTCTGCAGAAGAGGCAAGTGTTTGTGGTGTGCCCGCATGATTTAAATAAATGACAGCTGATTCAGTCGAGCTTCACGAGTTCGCCACTACTACTACTACCACCACCACCACCACCACCACCACTGTCACTAACATGCCTTTGGTGCGGATACAAAGTGAGCAGGATATCCTCCACCACATCTCCGACAAACCACAAGGTAAGGCTCCTCTCACACCGGATCGAGGGTGTTGATCCTCTCCAGTTATATCCCCCCGGTGACTCTTATCCAATCGTGCGTGGCCGCACCTGAGGACTCCCATTTGTTGCATCTCCCCTTTGCTTTTATTCAACTCCGTGCTGATCGACTACCTGCCAGGTTGGAAGCGCAAGATTGTGAAAGTCGGCGTGTCCTTCTTTCTCTTTGGCCTTATCAACAATGGTATGTCTACAACGCATTACATAGGAAGCTGAGAGAAAACCGGTTCTAGTGTTATATGTAATTATTCTCTCTGCTGCGCTCGATCTAGTGCCCCCATCCACTCCCAAGGGAATCATTGCTTTTTGCAACATATTCCCTGCTCTGATGGCAAAGCTTGGGTGGCCGTACTTCCTTAAAGGAAAAATACGGTACACCCGACGCGTCATCGGATGTGCACTGTTGAGCTTTATTGGCATGCTGGTCGTTGCACTTTACGATAGTCTGTTCGCAAGGCTGCTTGGTATTTCGCTCGCCTCATTTTCTTCTGGTAATTCACTTTTCTTATCATTGCGGAAATCAACCTCACCTTTGCCAGGCTTGGGTGAAATCACGTTCCTGCAACTGTCAACCACTTACAATCTTTCTGTTGGGGGTCAGAGTGTTGGGTCGGTACATTCATTCGAATTTCGGTGCTGTAAAACACTAAGCATACCTCCAGTTGCTTTGCCTCCGGTACCGGTGCTGCAGGGCTTGTCGGAGCTTTCCTGTGGTGGGAAGTCAGGGGCCTTGGTGTTCGTTTGGGTGTGGGCGTCTCCTCGGCAAGTAAACTGGCTCCTGACCTGTGATTCTAATCTTACTCAATCTCCTTTTTCGTCAGGTGCTACCTTTTATCTTGCCTTTGGCATATCTGCTTCTGCTCCCACGCCAAGCCGCATTTATGGACTCGCCATCTCCGGGAGCTTACACCCCTTTGCCTGAAGAGGAGCCTGACATCTCAGCGGTGGAGGTTGCCGAGGGTGATACTCTCCTGGGTCAACCACCTAAAGTTCCAGTGTTCTTAACTGCCGGGGATAAATGGAGATTGGTAAAGCCGATGATATACAAGTACATGCTTCCACTCTGTCAGTCTTCTATATACCCTGCTTCGCAGACCTAACCATTCCCTTATCGCAGTTCTGGTGTATACCGTGAGTAAATATTGAACTAAAACCTAAACCTTAAAGAGATTTGATCATTGCTAGTTTGAGTACACAATCAACCAGGCAAGTTATGGTGACTTCACTCGTTCCTCCACTAAGCATTCGATCTAGGGTGTAGCGCCGACCTTATTGTACCCAGTACCATCACCTGGACGTGATGGTCTACTTAGCAAAATCATCCACTCCGTTAGAGACTATTACCCACTCTGGCAGGTATGGAACCTTGTGCTAATTACGTTTGGACCCACGCCTTACCTGCGATATTCCCAGCTCGTGTATCAATCCACGGTCTTTATCTCACGCTCCTCGATCTCACTTGGAATTCCACCTATCCCAGAGAGGCTTCTCCCTCTTCCCGCAATTGCCCAGTTCGTAATCCTCGTGACCTTGGCGTACGAATCAGCTGTCGGGATTTTCCCCGAGAATCATGCTGCGAGTAGCATTATATTTGTTTTTCTCCTGATCAGCATTGAGGGTATATTTGGTGGACTCGCATAGTAAGTGTTCCTCCTCTTTTGGTGTGCGAATGAGTACAAGGCTCGTGCTTGGGTTCTTGCAGCGTCAATGTGTTCTACCGCATCAACCAGGAGCGACCCGATCCATCCACAGTGATTGACATGGAACGATCAAGGCAAGAACTCGAGTTCAAGATTGGCTCGTTGGGTTTCTCCGACTCATCCGGTATTTTACTTGCCGCAATTCTCGCCGTGCCGACAGAGGTGGAGCTCTGTAGGGCCCAGGTTGCGAGATTAAAGATGCTTTGCAAGGGTCTGTAACAACCGTGCCCTTGCCCGACGCTGCCAGGGTCAGCAGTACAAGTTCATCATAGAGGGCGTCAAATGTTTGGCTGAAACCATTTAATCAATCAATACTTTGTATATTGGTACCGCCCTTATAATAACAAACCATCGAGAAACCAAAACGAGAAAACGAAAACACGAGCATTGAGCGTACATGATCTGTGAGCCAACAAGCACGCGTGGCAATGCAATCACGGGGCGTGCCTCGGTGAGCCAATGTACAGGCCAAACGACTGCCACGTCTCCTGAAGGTGGTGCTGTTGCTGTAGCATTTCCTCGACAATGCCTTCACGCTGCCCCGGATAGCCGCGGTTATGATATTGCATACGTTGATCAAAAGTAGGGCCTGTGTATACTTGACGAGAGTTGTCCCAATGATCCTGGTAGTGAGACACGTATTGGGTCAATGCCGGGGAGGAATGCTGCTGATAGAGATCCGGCTGCATCTGATGAAACTGTTGCCCCTCGTCTAGGGATTGATGTTGATTCATAGACTGCGGGTATCGGTCGTCATAGCGAGGGTCGTTCACGTGATATTCGTATACACTCTGTGAAGAAGTAACATCGATGCGCATCAGCCTCCTGTGATCTCGTGCGGCGGAACAAGTACCTCTGGTGAGACGCTGGGATACTGAACGTCCTCCTGGTTCGATTGACCGGAAGACGCAACTGATGAAGGCTCTGCATACGCCGCGCTCGATCGGAAATCGGTAGGTATGGCTAGGGGGTAGGGCTGATGAGACTCGATAGGGTGCACTTGCTGGGGCTGAGCAGGCACCATATCCGTGTCTGCATCGGTGTAGTAATCATCCTGACGAGCGTCCGTCAGCTGCGCATCGAGAATACCATCGAAATTGGTCCAGTGATCGCGAAGTGTCGGGTGCAAAGTCGTAAAGTTGGGTATGGGAGGATCATCCAACATGGCACACTCTGCTTTCTGACTGCGATCTCCGTGTGTGCCTGGACCCGTGTTGACAACTGAAGGCGAGACCGAGGACGCTTTCGTCGCGACGGTGTTAATCCTACCACTGAAAATAGATAATTCGTCTTTCGGTGTGGGGTCGTTCGAAGTTGAGAAGATGTCCTTGTTTCGGATGACACAAGGTTTAGCCGTAGTGTAGGCTTGCTGGGCCTTTAGGAGTAGTCGCTGAAGAATGGGCTAGAGACAAGCCATAACCAACTGGTGCGGACTGGTACGAAATCGTTGAACACACCAAAAACTTCACTGCACGACCACCGTAAGCTGATCCCTCCTTAAAAAGATCCACTGCCTATAAATATTTCCTTAGCATCAAAATCCAACCGAGTGAGATCTAGACTGACCCTACGCAATTCTGTCATAGCAGCACTAGTGGTCTTAGACCGCGTTCCAGCACCTGATGCGTGAGTAACAATGGAGGCCAGCATAACCTAATAATGAATAGCAGGTAAACCACAAACTTTAACTATGCTCTCAAGTGAAGAACACTAACCGAACTTGAAAAGGCGTGCGTCCATAATACCCAGAAACGTGCAATTTGTGCGGGGAAAAGGTCAAACTGAATGCGCAAGTTGGTAAGGATTTCACAAGCACTACGGTAGCCAGCCAAAAAAGAAGGCGCATATGGGCTCCGCATCGGGTCAGTAGGGTTGTTCGAGACAGCCTCTGCAAAGAAGCATCGATGGATATAGACAAGAACTACGTCATTTTGAGTCAATGGATTCGAAAATTCATAACGGAGAGCAACGAACTAAAGTTCCGATAGTTCAATGGCATGTAATATTTCATCGCTTCTGCAAGCCCTGCGCCAACGGGAGGAGCTCGTTGAGCATATTTCGGCAGCTCCATGTCTCGCACTTTGCGATCAAGCTCGATGATCGCAGAATATTTGGGAACCTTTGCGATTTGTGTATTATGGATGACCGCAGAGACGCACTCAAACCCGAAGCGTGCCTTCCATGCAGGGACTACAACCTCCTCAACGTAGATTCTAGGCACAAAGGTACGCATACTCACAGCTAGGGAGGACAGAACCATCATCATCGATTGTGAGGTCCGGGTCAGAAGCAAACTCGCAATCGATGAACGGTAGATAGAACGTGGTCAAGCGACCAGTCGCAAGACTCTAAAAGAAGCTCGGTGGATTGGAGACAAATCCACATTAAAGACAACATACTTGCCACCCATCCGTGATAAACAGCTCCCAAAACAAGGCGCGGCGTTTCTCAACTTCTGAGCTTGACAATTGCCAGCGAGCACAATCGCGATCTATCCTTTAGTGAGTTCGTATCGCTGTCTGTGGGCAAAACAACCCACGAAGTCCAATCTACAAGGTTGTCGATTAACATAGAAAGGTCTTGGATGCCAGACAGAATCACCCACACTCTGTGCCAGCTTTGTTGCAAGTCCAAAAGTACCCCAAGTGGATTCGATGCTATTCTCACCGCTAACCATCCCTTGATAGATGGCTAATAATGCCAAGGCCTGAACGGTGGTTACCGATGGTGGTCGATCAAGAACCGGTTCTAGGTTCAATGCGGCGCGTGTCAAATAGCAATACATGTTCGCTTCCTCGTTATCTGGCGCCGGAGGCAGCGAGTTGTCGGTGAGCGCTCCAAAACAAAATACAACAAAGAGCAGTGCCAATTCATGAGAGGTCTTGCCTTGTGGCTGAGTCGATGGGTTCGGTTGTATTGGAGGTGCTACCGATCCCGGGGGGAGGAGATCGGAAGCCTCGCCATACCAAAGAGGGAGACATTCTTCTAAGAGTTGTTTTCTAGTAACCGCGCCAAAAAACCAGGGTGCCTGAGACAGGTAGAGTTCGCATAGTTGAAGTGCCCGATGCCACGGGGGTAAATGATTTTGGACCAGGTAATTCAAATCGACGACAGCAGTGAACACAGGAGCAAGGGGAAATGTATTGGACAGGAGTTTGACAGGGCCAGGGAGGTCGGTTGAAGCCGAGGGTATACTCGAGGATGGACTGGACACGTTCTTTGGCTCTACGGACTCACCCTTGTAAACAGATCAATTGAATGTGGGAAGATAAAGATGTATGTTCCTTGACTTACAATCAGTAGACTCTTGAGAGCGACACTTGAGCTATCATTGTCATTGAATGCATAAGTGTCACTTACTTCTGAGCCTGCAGACCGACCATAGAAAGTTGCAGCACCGTCATCGCGTAGGGCTAATGTTCCAAAAGCTTCGATGTATTGAGACTCATCGACGTCATTGGCATGACTGGTGTCTAGCTTTTGAACCCTCTCCTCCCCGACGGCGATATGCAGGTCGATGATGGACTTGACCTCGAGAAGATCTCGACGTAATAAAGGATGAGATTCATGCTGGGCCACACTCGCTTGCAAAACGGCGAGTGCATCCTCCAGCTGTCGGATGCGATCGCTCATGAGTAGTATTTTCTCGTGCAGCTTTTCCGTGTCGGCAAGTACAAAACTGGCCCCAAACAATGTATCAGAAGACTATCTGGTTCATGGACCCGAACATACCGAGTTCCCTGTCCGGTAGCCAATTTACCTACAAACGACCGTCTGAAAACACTGTTCGGGAGCGGTCTTTGTGCACATACCATTGGGGCATATCGCTGAACAACCACGACGTTTGCAAGATGAACAAGGGATCGTTTTATCGCACTTTAGTTTTAGTCTGAAAGAGAACTCTGAGAACTCTAACCAAAATCAACTGGTAAAATGAAACTTGCCGCCGACATTCCGCGCAAGACATCACACCGCGATTTCGTTTTTCCTCCTTGTCGATTGCTTTCTGAGCATCCTTACTTTCTTGGCGAGCAGTGATCTTGGGCGCTTGTGGCATTCAGAACAGATACTTAGAACAAGTGAGAAACGTGGCAAGCGGTTTTCTGAGTTAAAGGGGCCGCCGCCGCATCACGGTCTTGAAGAAGACATATTCAAGTGAACGCGCTGTTAGGTAAACATATTACATATCTCAGCGCGCGAGTGTTGTTGCGGCCTCAATTCTGCTGCAGCCGGATGCAATGACTCGGACCAGGGAAGGTTGACATCTGAGTAACTTCTGCAGACGTTTGAGACCTTATTCGCACACCCTAAGAAGGTCCCAATCTCGTGGCAGACTGTTGCAAAGTTTAATTCTTCGAGCGGCGTTGTCCATAATTGTCAGGGCAAAATTGCGCCCGAATCTGAGCTTAACGTCAGCAAATTTATACGCTTAGAGATGGCACCTCACTGCTATCTGGCATGGCAGACTTTGGCCTTCGACCTAGATAAATAATATAGACCGATGAGCAGCGTATGCGGCCCAAGTTGTGCGTAGACAAATACATTCCAAATGCTAATCGCCAGGTAAGCTACAAACGAATCAGAACGATTGACGAATATAAATCGATCCAAGGCAACGGAGTAAACGAAAAAGGGAAAGACCTAATCAGACTTGTCCTTGGTGCCTGTCGAACCCCAACCAAACCAGTTGGCTGGTCTTGCAACACGTTCCGACCCAGACCCCTTTTCACTCGCATGGCCATTGTCACCCTCTGCATCGCTTGGATCCTCGCCTTCCTCTTCTCTGCTTCCTCGAGGCCGCAGCTCGTGATCAGAAGAATTGCGAGAGGAAGCTTCGAATCCAGAAGCAGCAGGCTGTGGCTTGTGCCTACGATCACGTGTAGACCGGGAGGAATCCAGGTGTATCTGCGAGCCGGCGGGGGTTCTCCACGCCTTCTCCATCGCAGAACCCGAGGCGACTGCACCCTGTGATAGGAGCGCAGCACCCGATGCAAGTAGGCCAGGCCCATAGGAACGCCAAAGCCCTGCGGCCAGCTGAGCGGGACCAGACACCGGATCGCCCAAGGTCGGCGGGGCGGCCACCCCAACACCGCCTGCATTAGCAACATACTGAGCTTGTTGTTGCTGGCCAATTGCGCCGACGAAGCCATCCCACATAGCACGGAAGCGTTCCTGCAGGAAGGTGTACAAGCGTGCCTTGGAAGAGGCAAGGGTGGCGTCAATCTGCGATTCGTGCGAGTGAAGAAAGGGCTGGAGATGATTGATGTAGATATACGAGGATCCACGAGTCTGCGGGAGTACAAGGTAAAGAAGAAAGAGCGTTTTCATGAAATAGTACATTGGGATCCTATGACGTCGATCTGTGTTATAGAGATGCGGGGTCAGACGACAGATGGACAGACCAGGACACGAGCCACTCTGCGACGTATTCGAAAGCGACGATGCAGCCCAGTACGGACCAGTACATGAGCCATCGTTCCAGTTCTTCCTCAGACGCGGGTCGCTGGGAAAGGGTCTTGTAGGACGCATAGCCGGGATAGAGGAAGGCAACGACGGAACTTGGGGCGGTGTGTGAGTAAGGAGGAGGAGGAGGACAAGTGAGAAGGATACCTTATAACGCATGAAGTCAAGTAGAAGAGCATTGCCGGTTGGTACACTTCAAGTCCGACACGTTTCGACAACACAAAACATGCTTACGTACACATGCGTGGACCCACAGACGCGCTCATTAAATTAAGGCGCGTCCCTCTGACTCCGAGTCGGAGGACGCGACACGCGTGTCTGCCTTGTCCACGACGACATACAACATGGCGCGCAAGAGAAAGGCGCGTTTTACACGCAAGAAGTCGGGCAAGACAGCAGCCAAGGACGTGGACACCCCTGACAAACTCAGCCCACAGACCTTTGCCACACTCCCAAAAAACTACGGCGGATTCAAGAGTGAGCTCGTTGCTTCATCAACAATTTTAATTTTTCTTTGTGAATGACATACATCACACAGTCGAAGACTGCAATCACGAAATGGTAGAGTTTAAAACGAATGAAATGTAGGGCCACGTTCCGCTCACTGGCCTTTGTGTTAACTCCCTTAGTGCCTATATAAGATATCAAGACCTGGAAGAAGAGGACGAAGTCCCACAAAGGGATTATTGGATTGGACAGATACTAGAGATTCGAGGAAATGCCAGTGACCTTGAAGATGCGGATGTGAGCCTCTATCTCAATCATGTCTTGGACTCACCATAGACTCACAGCATTTGACCAGGTTTGGGTTCGTGTCCAGTGGTTCTGGTCACCGCATGAAGTGGCAGAGGTGATCCAGTCATTGTGAGTCCTCAGCCTGGTCGACGATGCCAAACTGTAAATCTGGGGCAAAGTGACCCTACGATCTGTGGTGAATATGAGAAATTGTCGTCAGACAATTGTGACATCATTTCAGTTCATTGCTTCGTCGGTAGGTGTTTATCAAAGTGGCACACTGTATCATGTGTTAATTTTTTTTCTCCTCTAGATCATGTAGACGTCAAAGATTTCAGAGAGAATAGCTCGGGGCAAGAATTTATTGGAGAAGACGATTGGTTTACCAGATACCACTTTCTGTACAGTGGAAGACGAGTCACCGTAAGGCTTTAATTATTTGTTTTCCGATGACATTTTCATTCGCCGCGTTGTTGACAGCCAAAGGCAACAGACAACGCATGCCCTATTTGCAGGGTCCCATATATTCCAGGAAAGCGGAAGCAAAAAATATTGCATTTCTGCCCCCGTCCGGCCTGTGGCAAGTTCTACCATCAAGCATGCCTGATAAAGAATGACTATGTGGAGAAGACTCGGTCTCACCGACTTTTAGAAACATGGCCCGATACCGACCAGAGAGTGCTAGTAGAGGCACTCCATAACCTCTTTCCCCCAAGAAAGCGACAGCGGTTGGAATGCTCCAGTTCAAGACGCGTCACCGACCCATTTGTAGGATTCCCAGCGCAGCTGATTGCTGTTGCTGACCAACCGATCGTCAGAGGCACCCAAGAAGGAGGGATCGTTGGAAACATCACCTCTGTTGTCGCAGCCAGAAAGCTCGTTTATGAAGCACTGGTCAAAGGAGATGATATTCCAGACAACTGGAAGGCGTCGATCGACGACACACTACCTTTGGAAACTGACACTTACCCCAACACTATCTGTCCATCTTGCCATAGTCCCATCTAAACAACTCAACTTGCATCTACGAGGACGTTCATATACTCTATTCAACCGATATAGTCACATCATCATACATATATGTACAGGTGCTTCGCGAATACACGTTTTTCCAACTCCCCGTCTAGACTGGACTCTACCTTATCTAACGAGAATGTATACACGATCTCCATTACAATGTGATCCTAGAAGCCAGTAAATATATTAAACGCCAGACTGCGTACGATCGCACTTCCGAACAGTGACTAGTGCCGAATAATGGGGAAAGCTGGTTATACAACAAATCCAGAACGGGAACGTGCAAGACGAAGCGTCCAGAATGTGCGCGCGATCAAGCGCGCGCACTTGCAGGCGAGGAGGAAGCTAGCAACCTGCATGAAAAGCGGGAAAAACGTGCCAGATCCGGGAACATCAATCGTTCTCGCTGTCGCTCGCTCTGCTTGTGCGAGCCTTGGTTGACCGCACGACAGAACTGGACGAGTCCCTGTCGTCGTCTTTGCGTTTGCGTTTTCGCTCGGTTTCGCGTGTATTAAGTCGCACGCCCCACCGGGCGAGTTGCTTTCCGGAATGCCATGTGAGAAACGCGCATGGCACAACAAAAAATAAAGTACGTCGACGTCGAGGGTCGTCGTTACCTTTGTCAATTCCGTGGAAGGCTGTAGCCCAGGAAACTCTTTGGTCGAATATATCCTGAATGGACCACCAAAACATTCCGCTAGAATGGGAAGGTCCTCGTGTCCAGATGTCCGAGAGAATATGTCAAAACAGCGGTACCGCAAAAAGAACTGACCCTCTATTTTGACCGCCAGATCCTTTGGAGACGATTGTGTTGTCAGCACAATACAGAAAAGAAAAGAAAAGAAAAAATTCAGGGCACAGGAACGCGACTGACCGCAAACGGAAATACGAGCGCCTTTTTGCCCTGATACTCGATCATGGCGAGCTGGATAAACGTGGAACCGGAGAGGGCGGTGGTGCAATTCATGTCTTCGGTGATGGGTTGGTCGCAAAAGTACGTGAGCACCCGGTGGCTAGGAGTCAGCGGCTGTTGCGTCGGTGGAGGCAAGACGGGCCGAGTGGGCATGGGCAGTGTGAGGGGCGGCAGCCGGACAGGCGAGGAGTTTGAATGGGGCAGGTAAAAGGGCGCGCGTGGCAGCTCTGGCGGCTGGTGGTACTGGGCGTGTGAGTGGTGCTGGCTCCAGCCCTGCTTCAACGGGGGCGGAGATGGGTCTCGCGGAGGAGCAGGCACGGGGAAAAGGTCGACGTTGCAGAGGAGGCCGAGGGTGTTAACCGCGCTGCGTTCCTTGGTGCGAAACAGCGGACGAACGTGTGACGGGCGCTACTTACGAGTAGTCCTCAATTTCTCTTTCGTACTGGGCCTGTGTGCCGTGGTTGAATACTTGGTACAGCTTGAGCAGCACGACGGGCGGTGGATCAAGCGGACGGCGATCTACCCTGGCATACCTATTTTTACAGTAATAAGAAAGACGTGAGGCAAAGCTGGTGAGAAAAGCATTACTTTCTACCCAAGTCCGCTTTTTGGATTTCGGTCAATTCTGCGCGAAGGGTCTTGCCTGCAAACGAACCAGAGACGAAATGGATGGGGAGGTTGACTGCGGAGTTGCTCGTCCGTCGAGGGTAGGTGAATGGACGCATCAAGGCATCCATGATGAGGAGAAGGAAAGGGAGGGAGGGGGAGCGCGCGCGCTTGGCAGGTATTGAAGGGCTGGTCGTTCCAAATCAAGACACATCCCCGCGAACATACTCAGGCACACACCCCGCCAAGCTGCAAGCGGGACGCGCGAATCGAGGGCGAGGAACAAGTTGAACAGTATCGTCTGAAACGACGGCGTGCCAGACCCATCGGTCCGAGTAGAATTTCTAAAACTTAATGCCAAGTAATATAACAGCGCCGCCGTGCTGGTCTCTCCATTTGTTTCGACTCTGGTCCAGATTCCTGGAAGCCGGCGCGATGGCAGTGTGGTCTGTTGCTTGAGATCCTCGAGGCCACTCCCACGCCAACTTTCCCATGTCGCCACCCCCTCTCCGTCGAGCACTTCCTCAAGTCAAAATCTATTCATCATGTTCGTAATACATTAAACGACCAGGATGTATGTCCAATGTACCGTCAAACCATGCTAGCGACGGTAGAGTCCAGCGAGGGATAATGTCCGGGTTTCAAATGAGTACGTGGAGCGCAGTAAAAGCGAAATTGGGTACAAGTAATCGGGAATACTTTAAAGAATGCAAGTGATATGATCGCGAGATGGATAATTACAAATTCTGGCATAGCGTGCAATTCACACTGATCTTTTCCCGGAACGCAGCGGCTGAAAGAACGGGGCGAATCAGTCCTCGTGTGGGCTAATACATGTTATGGCCAACACTCACGTAGGACAATGAGCGCGGTGAAGAAAACAATGGAGAATATGTACATGAAGCCATACTTGACGATCTTGAAAAATAATCAGAATCTACCCATTCAATGCCAACGGCCAACTCACGATCCGGCGTCGTTGCTTTCTTTGCTTCAGGGAGTAAAGCGGGGCGCGAATTTGTTTCGATGGACGCAGCCAGACTATGTAATATGCTGTGTCAATAGTGATCAAATCTGATAACAGAAACGGCACTTACACAAGAACATGGCGTGCAAGCGGTCAACGTATGGTATCAGAATCGGTGGCGTCATCATAAATAGCAAGAAGTGACCCAGCAGGAGGTCAGAGCTCCAGAGCGATAACTCAATGATCTTCACCACAAATTCTCGAGCAGGTTGCGACATGACGTGCGAGCCGAGGCCCCGGCCGTACCATCGGCCCGTCCACCATGCACGGTTTGTCTCGTCATGTTTGAATTCGCGAGACAAGAATACAGCAATCAGGATCTTGTGGATGGCACGCTGGATGGCAATGACCGCAATCAGTCCCAGAACTGCATGTGACGCATTCCATGTCTCCAAGAACCACTATAACAGGGTTATGTCTCTGTCACATCACTCTCTCAAAAAAAAAACGTCGCACGTACGAGGAATTCAAAGAACCCGAGCATCCCTACAACGCCGAGAACGTGTGCAATCGATGCCATTAGTGATCCAAACCTAGGGAAATTGGGATCCATCATCGGCCCAAGGAACAGCGATACCAAGAACAGGACTAGGAGTACTGCAGCGTTCCAAACGATTGGTCCAAGGGAGATGACAGCAATGCGAATCAGTGGGCTCGGAGGTAGCTTGCCAGTAGTATCCGGGAATGCCTTCACGAACATGTACGCGATGATGAACAGCACGGCCATCACGATGGGGAAGATGACTTCAGAGAATATCACATTCCGCCATTTCGCCCGAGGCACATCGCCCGAGAGTTTCTCAGATGGAACGCCAAGTTTCTTCCTCTTGTACCCTGTGATCATCGTTCGGGACACCCGACAGTATCCGATCCAGGAGTTGTTGTGTGAACGCGAGTTTCCACGGGACATCCACCGCAAGAATTCACTGCAGAAATTGATGAATAGAGGAATCAGTTGAAATGTGCAGACGCCAACGCACCGATAGTCGATGATAAAGTCAGAAAACACAAACTGGTGAGGATTGAACAAGAAAGGAGCGACGCAAAGTGCAAGAATGGAGACCCAGAAATAGATGATATATGGTATCCACCATGCCATCGTCACGTATAGGAGCATGATCAATGTTCTCATCCCAAGGTATATGCTTGGGCCAGCAAAGCGAGAGAATAGGATGCTGAAAGATAGCCGGGTCGTGGCGAATCCTCGTCCGGTGGCGATGTACCTAGCGCCACCAAACGTAAGGTTGCTGATGATAGAATGCGTATAGATCTGGGTCGAGAAAACCTCAAACACGGGTGAGAGTGACAAGAATTGCTTCCCGAGGCGAATAATTGCGCGTCCTGTCCCACGTTCGACTAATTCTAACGCAGGCATCAGACGCATGATTGCGAGATCGGGTCACGTGAATAATCACCTTGAATGAAGAGCGGTAAGAATGCAATCATGAACACCAAGAAGATGCTGATAATGCAGCGCTCGATCCATTGATAGACAGGGATAAGATAATAGCAACCTGGGATTTGAGTCGATGCACTTGGGCAGATCTTGACAGAAGAATTCAAGGTACCCAAGAAAACCACTAGGTATATGGTTAGACACCCTGAAAGGAATGGAGTCCAGTGATACGTACTAGTTACAACGAAAAATTGGACAGCGAGAATGACCAGCATGTTGTTGATGTGGAAACCGGGGTGGCCATAGTAGAACGTCAAGAACCGGTCGATCGGAAGTTGCGTACCCAAGTAGTAATATTCCCGGCTAAGCATCTGCTCCCCCATTCCCGTCCCAATCTTCGTCTGGAAATTCAAGATGGTACAAAAGCCGAGATCACGACCCTTGCCGCATTGATAATACTCCGTGTGTTTGATGCGACCACCACGACCTATGGCGTTCATACCAGCAAAGATATCCTCGTTCAGGTGCAGTCCTTTTTGAGCCTTTGATATGCCACCACGAGTGTTCATGTAGAGCCCGTTCAAGAAATCAGGGTGACCATAGTGAAGCTTTCCACCAATCCAAGCCCAGGAACGTGCAGAAAGCGTACCGAACGTCTGTTCCTTGCCGGCAGCAATGTCGCCAAGGATACCAATGTTCTCTGAGAAGATATACTCGCGAGCACCAACAATGGCCACCGGAGGCTTCTTGAACTCCTTGTGTCCATACTGAGCGTACGGGCTTTGGCTGGAGACAGAATATTCTTCGAATTCACCGAGAACATTGCGGATCTTGAGACACTCTTCCAGGTAGTTATCTTGGTTAGCGTCAATGAGTTGAAGGTATTCGCCACGGTAAAAGATGATCGCATGGTTCTGGTTGTCCGATTTTCCATCCCCGAGAATGGGGTTTCCGGGCAGTTCGATGCGGAACTTGGGACGCCGACGACCAGTCTCAGCAATGAACTCGGAATGACCATCGATGAGAGCTGAGAAGAGACGAGGGTCACCACCTTCCTTGCGCGGCGCTTCTTCTTCCAGATAAGCAATTTGAAGGTCCGGATACGCGCGCAGTAGGAACTCGGCGTTCTCGTGTTCCTCCTTGTTGAACTTGGAATAGCGTTGCATCGATACGACGAATTTGAACTTGCGTCGAGCCATCCGTTCCAATTCACGCTCCAATTTATCCGTATTTCCGCCAAAGACTTGAACGACCTCGGGATTCTCGACGCGGTAGAGAAGCTTGATCGCCTTGGCATAGTTCATCATTCCAGAAACCGTACGATAAAGTGTTTGTGCGCGCAGCGATGCCCAGATCCGCGTCCGCAGGGTGAACTCCGGAGCGGCACTCTTGAACCCAATGCAGTAAAAGGGGAGGTCATCCATCTTAGACTGGCCTTTTTCGTCCGTACCAAAGGGAGTCGTGCTATTAAACATTGCTGACTCCTCTGCAAGAATTTTGGTGTCCTTGACAAAATTGTCCCACTCGACGGGGTGTAGTTGTTTCAGGTACTCGAGAAGTGTGACACGAGCATTCTGATCCTCTTCACGAATAATTTCTCTGAGGGATAGGAGAATCTTCAAGCCGCGTCAGTCAAGGCGACTGCGCGCTCTCCATGTTACACACCTTTTCGTTGTAGTGGGGCGTGAGAACCGTGAACGTGGGCATTGCATCAACTGGAAGAGGTTCAGGAAGGTCGATCGTCAGCGACTGTGCAAAGAAAGATATCCGACGCTCGGCCTCGCATCCGGTCGGGAAGAATTCGCCCTTGAATCCCTTGTCGCCTTGTGAAATGAAAAACGGGGGAGCGCGCAAACTGCGTTTCCCATCCTGGCCCGTGTCGACTTGGTGATACAGGAGCTTCTGGACATGTTCGATGGACAAGAGATGCTCTCGGTACATGGAGATGATGACAGCGTTCCATATCTGCGAGACAAGCACCTGGTGCAGAATCAGTGCAATGAGTTCCAAGCGTGGATGCTCCTCACCTTTGGCTTGTACTTTATCTCCATCTCCCGGGTGGCAAGCAGCTTTGCATAGATTCGCTTGGGTAGCCGTGTGTAAATGTCTTTCCATGGCGTCCAGATAGAAAGTCCGATCATGAACGAGCGTGTGATACTGAAGACCGTATTCCAGATGATGTACCAAAGGAACGTATCCAAAAAGAAGAGTACCAAATCCATGATATACATGATGGTCAGAGTGAAGGCCGCCTGATTTGAGCACAAGGAAGAACCAAAGAACCTGTCGCTACAGCCTTGGATCTTCATATTGACCATCACGGCGATAGGGTCGCGGAAGGAGAGAGTAAGGAAAAAGTACGATTCCGTTGCCTTGCATCCGAATATGAGGGTCCACAGCGCGATCGAAGCGAGCCTTGCCTGTCGAGGTAAGCCCGGATATGATGCGGTAAAAGTTTGACTAGCGAGATATTTCCTCGACTTTCCAGAAACTCTGTCGCCGAACATACGACCTGAAGGCATGATGGCAAACAAGAGCGTAGCCACGACCGAGATGAAGAACTGTACGATACCGAGGATGAGAGCGAGCGATCCAGAATTACCACCTGAACTAAATTCTGCGATGGCGATGTAGACCGTAGGACCAGCAGTCAATGCCAGAGTGATTAACAAGAATAACAGCCGACGAGAGAGATGAGAGGTATTGTTCCAAGTCATGGGGATATACGAGAATTCGGCAAGGGTTGCTGCGATCATGATAAGGGTGGCCACGGCGCCACCCAGGGCGGTGACGGACCAGGAAAGGGCAGGAGAGTTGACGACGGTGTTATTGGATCTGGTTATCTGATAGATTTTCGGCGAGTTGTGTGCGGTGTAGAACCAGTACAATGATATGTGGATAACCCAGATGCGATTGAAGTTGACAAGCAGGTGGCCAAACGAGCGCTTCTCGTAGTAGGTCTTGAAGAAGGCCTTGTTCCAGTCGACGCGGTCAAACTTCATAAATCGATGTGATGGGGGCAAGTCGATCAACCGAGTCTGAGAAGACACCGAATTTTAAAAGGATGCGAGGTGCTTTGACAAGAAAAGCATACCTTGTCGGAGAGCATTATGCGGGCAATGCCCTCTGGGTACCAAAAGAGTTGGTTGACGTCGTCGTAGCCAATGATGTCGGCGTGATCGCGTTCCTTGCGTACAAATCTTCCGTCGACAACCTCGTAGCCTTGGTCACGGATAAAGCGATAGAGGGGCTTGACGACGGAGCGAAGGTAGAGGCCTTCTGGGACAGGGTCGACGCGGCTCTGGCACTCTGGGGAGCGATAGTAGTCGTCTGCGCACTTGAAGATGAAACATAGGCATTCTGGGACGAAGCGGACCTGCGCGGCCTCGCCCCAGAGAAGGAGGTAGAGAGCGATCTGACGGAGACGGTCGTACTGGCTCATGTTGTTCATTGCCTGGCGCCAGCGGTCCATGGCGGTCTGGAGGGACTTTTCACTGACGTTGCGGAGCGCTTTGCGCTTTGTGGACCTGAGACGCTGGAGGCCGGGGTTCTGCATGTGGCCGACGGCGTCGTCGAGGTCGAGCTGGGCAGCAAAGTACCATTTTCGGTAGTTTGCATGCTCACCGCCGATGTAGTCGGCGTGGAGAGTCAGCAATGCCTGGTTTGGGGACATCCTAGAGGCGCGACTGTCCAAAAGCTGCATGAGAAAATCAAACTGGGACGGAGGCCATCAGGAACACCAAGGGGGAAAAGGTCAGGCGGCCACGGACCATGTTGCGCATCGAGTCACGTTGAAAACCGAACTTTTGGGCGAGGTCGAGGAAGATGTCCTCGATCTCCTCCTTGGAGAGGGGAATTTGCCGCTCAACGGTCCAGGCGGGATATGGATCCTTGGCGCCAGAGGGGAGAGGAAATTCGGCATATGGGGTGGCGCTTGACTCTGACGGACCCATACGCGACTGGCCCAGGGACTCTGCGGAGGGTGCATAACCGCGGGCGTAGACGTCGAGGTCCGAGTCAGTGTCCTGTTGCGCTGGGAAGGAGGTGAGGGGGGGGGAGGGGAGGGGAAGGAGGGCGCGCACCGTAGGGGTCATAGGTGCCGTTGTGATCGTAATACCTGTCCTGGTCGTTGAGACCGTTGTTGCTGCTGTCGGAGGCATAGGTGTCCCTGCGGTAGGGGTCTGCGTTGTCCGAGTCGTTGTCGCTGTAGATGTATCTGCGGGGGACGGCAGCGGAGGAGCCAAATGGGTCGCCGTGCTCTACAGAGGGTGAGGTGGAATGTGGATACGACGACATGGTCGCTGCCGCCAGGGGAGGGGGGGAGGAGGAGGAGGAGGAGGAGGAGGAGGAAGCGATGACTGGACCGTTGCAAGCAACACGCAGTAACGCAGCAGCAGCGTCGTCGGTTTGGATTCCCACCTATTTTTACATTTCAAACTTAATAAAATTAACGCCTTGCATACACTACAGCAATCCCCCCGACCAACAGTAACAGGACAGCGAGTATATGCGTGCCCGGCACACCCGTCTCGTGCTCCACCTGACCCAGTCAGCGTCAGGCAAGACAAGGCAGCACAGCGACGTACGACAGACGCAAATGGAGACAAGATCGGCACCGTAAAGTGCAGCGGCGCGGGCTTGCTGGCGGGTGAGACCAGCCACACGCACACGAACCCTAGAAGGAGCAAAGTCGCCCCGCAGCACAAGACGAGGTACCCGCTGACCATGAGCGTCTTCTCGCGCGCCCCGTTTGCCCGTAGCAGCTCGTCGAGTTGTTGATTGCGCGTCGAGAGCAGCTTTTCGGCCGCCAGGGCTCGTGTGGCCCAGTACTGCTCCGCCGTCGTCCCAGGGACAGAGTCGTTCATGCCACTGATGGCCAGCTGCATCGTCCGCGACATTGGTGGCATGGGCTTCCTAAGTTTCATGACAGCGTGGTCGAATACAGGATATCTCTATGTACACCATAACTCCGCCTTCAGCTTCAGTTGCGAGCAGCCAACTTTTGCTGCAGTTTCGCCTGGTATGTAACAAGTGCATCAGTTGACGGTTCGCTCACTTGTCGACCACTCACGTTGACAGCATCCATATACTTGTCAGTCACCACCCAGTGTTCCCTCTTCATCTCCTTGCCATGTATCGCGAGCGCGAGGTCCTTGGTCATGATGCCATCCACATCAATCACCTCCACGCACGCCCCCTCCAGCGCCTGGCAGAACCGTCTCAGTGGCTCATTCCCGTCCAGCTTGGCACGGTGAAGCAGGCCCCGTGTCCACGCAAATATCGAAGCGACAGGGTTCGTCGACGTCTCGTTCCCCTTTTGATACTCGCGATAATGGCGCGTGACTGTTCCGTGGGCAGCCTCGCTCTCAACAATCTGCCCGTCCGGCGTGATGAGCTCGCTCGTCATCATGCCAAGCGAGCCAAAGCCCTGAGCGAGGATGTCCGACTGAACGTCACCATCGTAATTCTTGCACGCCCACACAAATCCTCCAGACGACTTGATCGCCTGAGCAACCATGTCGTCAATGAGCCGGTGTTCATAATAGATCCCATTTTTCTCAAACTCGGCCTTGTATTCCCCGTCGTAGATCTCCTGGAAAATATCCTTGAAACGACCGTCGTAGCGTTTCATGATCGTGTTCTTGGTCGACATGAACTGTACGTGTGACTTACAAAACACGTCCATCGCGGAGATGAATGACACGTACCAGAGGCATCTTCTTCGCCAACGCCATCTTGAACGACGAGTGCGCGAAACCTGTAATCGACTAAACCATTGTCAACCCCCTTATCACTAAGCGCGTGTACTATTCGAGCCAACATACTTCGTCGGTGTTGTACATACTCATGGCGACACCCCTCCCCTTGAAATCGAACACATTCAGCGTCGTGGGTGCGCTGCCATCAGCAGGAGTGTAGACAAGCTGCAGTTTGCCAGCACCTGGGACAACGAGGTCGGTCGAGCGGTACTGTGCAACAGCGCGTTAACAACGTGGGCATGACACGAGCATTCCGAAGGGACCCCACTTGGTCACCAAAGGCATGGCGTCCGATAACGATGGGGTTCACCCAACCAGGGACGGGCTTGGGAATCCGTTGGAGGATAATGGGCTCGCGAAACACCGTGCCCCCGAGAATATTGCGGATCTAATGACGCTGCTTCATCCCCATCCGCCCATCCAGATGAGCACCAACAGAACCTACTGTGCCGTTTGGACTCTTCCACATCTCCTTGAGCTTAAACTCCTCGACACGCGCCTCGTCCGGCGTGATGGTAGCACACTTGATGCCGACCTTGTACTGCTGAATTGCCTCTGCAGCTTCGATCGTCACGGCATCGCTCGTCTACTTCCGGATCAAACGACTATCACGTACTCGGAGCGAGGCGCATGCTCACCAGGTCCCGATGCTCCAGACCGAGGTCAAAGTACTTGATGTCCAGTTGAAGATACGGAAGGATGAGCTGCGTGGATGGACGTTGATCTTACCAGCGAGAGTGCTGACGGTCGGGCGACGAGCGCACCTCTTCCCTTATCTTCTTCCATATAATTCTTGTCATCTCGTCCCCGTCGAGCTCCACCACGGGTTGTGAAACCAGGATCTTTTGCGCATTCTCTAGTTGCACAGACGTTGGCAACATCCCCCCAGACCGCGGCGGACTCACCCAATCTCATTGATGAAGCAAACCCTCGTGAAAGCGATCTTGCCTGAACCAGCAACGAGCGTCTCGCTGAAAGGACTGTCCGGGCTTGCATCATCGCAACAAGTGTATAAAATCAGGAAATTTCTTGACCGGCTTTTGTAAGGCTGACTCCCAGGAACGGAGCTCGCCCGCCGCTGGTCTAACCGGCAAGATCAGGAAAAGGAACAACACGGCACGGCACATAAGTACTTGCGTCGCATCATTCTGTTTCACTATTACTACGGTACAGCAACCCGATCAGTTCCTCAGCCTATTTGCCTCCTCTACCGCTTGCTCTTGTACAAGCTCAACAATCTTCACAACCAGACTCCCCATCACGTCCGTCTTTTGCTTCCCTGCCGCAAGCACCTCTTCGTGAGAAGCAATTTCAACAGGAGGCAACGGCGTGGGCCGGCCAGCGAACTACCACGTGGAAATTCTCAGCGGAGACAGTAACTGCTTATCGCATTTTTTTGCTCACCTCTGCTTCGACTTCCTCGCGGATGCTTCGATACTTTTCAGGTATGACAACCATATTCGTGACCAGGCTGAGCACCATCGTTTCGAGTCCTTCCTCGCGCGCAGCCACAACCTCGGGGACGGTGCTCATTCCAACGACATGGGCACCAGCATTCCTCAAGAATCGTCCCTCGGCTGGCGTCTCGTATGCAGGTCCTGATACCCACGCATAGGTACCCTCTGCTAGCGCCTCGCGATGGAACTGCAGATGGTGCGCAGCAATGAATGCAAGTTTCCGTAGTTTGACCGAGTATGCATCACCAAGGGGGTAAAATCGGGGGTATTCTTGGGAAATAAGTGGTCCGAAAGATGGGTTCATTCCAGTCATGTTCGGAAGCGCAAGATGATCTTGAACGACGACGACTGGCCACACTTGAGGTCAGCGGGCTCAGCACAGTCGCAAACACACGCACTGGTTCCGACGGGAATGTCGGGTACTAGAGATCCAGCTGCATTGGTGACTAGCGATCGTTTCAGTGGAAAGACCTTGAACGAACTGTCGATGCGGCCCACTGATGACGTGTTTCACCCCCAATCGTTTCATGGTCCGGATCCCATAAGTCACTACGCTGGGTTTATGCCCTTCATAAGGGTGGAACTTGCCGGTTCATGTCAACAAAAGTGGGCAAATATAACACAGGAACGCACACGTCCGAGCATAGCGACGACTGGGTATTTGTGCTTGCCCATCAGACCGAAGGCCAAGGCACTCTGCTGTCCAGCAACTTTGAGATTATGTGTCAGGGATTATCACATGGCCAGATGTAAGCGCTCACCGGTGCTTTGTCCGAAACCTGGGATCTGAGAATAGGGTATCTGCACGGTATCTGAAAGTCTGTTAACGAGAGTGCTGAGTCCTGATCCACACACAATTCCGAGAAGCGGGCTCGGAAGCCTTTGCTCTCTCAGAGTGTCATGGATTTTCTTGATGGTCTCATCGAATGAGAGTGGCTCTGTGGGACGTGTCATGATAAGTATAGTCCAAATTCAAACAAGTACGTAAAGAACAGAACGGGTTTTGAAGACGTGGCCGCCACGTCAAGCCGGGCCGGATCATCCGATCGTCTCCGTGAGCCGGAATCCGTCCACTCTAATGCACGCAGAAGGCTCCGCAGCGTGCGCCCATTCACCTCGCCCGACCCCGACGACCACGTTGTTGAAAGTCCTCTGACCTACCGGAATGGTGCTTGCGGAGAACGCGTGCTCGGGCGCGAAGGAACGGCTGTTGCACACTGTGGATGCGATGGTGGCAAATGGATCACAGACTCCGGAGTGCGTGGACGTTGCGGTCAAGTGCTCTTGAGATCCATGTGCGCCGTGGTCACGCCTGGTGAGACATCGCATCCGCTAGACTTGACACCGAAGCACAAATGTCGACGGCATCGGCGTGTATGCTTCTTTCAATGGTCATCGGTCGCGACGGTGATCTTGATGGTCCTATAGATGGACCGAGTCAGCCTCCATATTCTATTCCAGATGGATGCCGGCTTCAAGAGAGGTTATCATCTGTCGACCAGGGTCTGCTGGACGGGATTGTCATTCTCTGCGGTGTATACGAGGTCAGGGGAATATTGTAACACACTGGTGCACTGTGAGTGCGGGCGAAGATCCGCTTCGGAGGAGTCGTGGACGCGTACCAGGGAGACGATCAGGGGGTGATGACCTTGAATTTGTTGTCTAGATCCAAACAGTAAACGGCGAGCTCAAAATCCCTCGCCGATGCCGCCGCCGTGCGCAGTGGAACGAGGTGGCAGGCTTACTCCCATTCCTACTCCCAGCGACGGCAATGGGCGAGCAAGAGACGTGCCGAGCACACGTTATTGTAATCACGATAATCACTGACTCGCGTGACCCACCCTCGCCATCCTACTAAGCCAAAACCGATCGCTAGTGGATACAGTTATCTTGAATGCAGGTCCTCTCTCAATAAAGTATTAAGAAAAACCATGCTTTGTGAGTAAATAGCGACTCATTGACGAATTTGGCCGCGGCCGTCCGAGTCAGGGCCTCCGAAAAGTCTTGGAGCGCAAATGAAGTGAGAATACGCATCTGCGTCTTCTTGACCGCCGTCGAATGAAGCTGGTATCCCTGTTCAGCTGACAGCCATGCGATATATCTATCGATCAGTCGATCTACGCGAGAAAGACGCGACCCAATAGAACAACGTGCCGCCTGAAAGACGGGGCCACTCAGTATAAATGTCGGATCATTGGCAACTTGGCGAGCATCTATCTGGTGAAAAAGGTCTGCTAGTTGTAAGTACTAGATCCATTAACTCCCGATTACCTTCTGCAGCGGCCAAAAGAAGTTAACCATCGTAAGCTTTTTACGATAATATCAAATCCACGAATGTCCGTGATCAGAACATAATGTTACATAGAGCATAACTTTCTGTGTAGATGACAATCCCAACTAGAGTCAAGCTTTGAACGTTACACTATAGTGAATGCCAGGTTGTTATTTACATGATGTTGAACACTGAGATTATAGTAATGGAACCACTGGGGCCCCGCATACACGGGAGTACATAGTCAGTCCAGTAAATATACGTATGGACAGTAAATATATGTGAATGAAAAGCGTACCATTCGTCTAGAAGGATGTCTGATGAACCCAAAGAGAATGAAATAGATCACAAAATGTGAGAATCAACCCTTCTTGCCTACATGGACCTTCCCTTGTAGGGGCAACCCCTTCAACAAAAACCCGACTTCGTTGCCCTCTCCGTCATGGAAAGGTAAACCAAGGATATCAACGCCAACGTCGACGGTGCCCTGAAGGCCCGCAGTCGCACCTTTGGAGCCAAAGAGGATCTAGGCGGAATAAGGTATCGATATGTGGGGAAATGAAACCGGTGACCTACTTTGCTGACAAAATTACTGAATTCTTTCTCCCTTCCTGGTAAAACCTGAATAGGAACATCGACAATCGACGCCGACACTGAAAAAATTGATCCCTCTTCGTCTGTGCCATTATAAACGCTCTGTGCATCTAGCCAGTCGTCTGGTAAAATATGGCCAAAAGCGCGAGGAGGGATAGGCTGTCGAGGATGACTTGGGACATTGCCGGAAGGTACCGGAAGCGACTCGTCTGCGTCTCCGTCGAATATCAGGATGTCAGGCATGATTCGCCTGACCTCCATCTGGAAGTTCATGCCTTTTGGAAGCACGATCAAACCAAATACTTCTCCGCTCGCTAAAAACTCTGTTCCGTATGGTTTGATCTTCATATTCCGAATTGTCACGTCGCGCAAGACCCTGGGTTTTGTCGCTGGCGAGGGGAATTCTGTATTGAAGGCGAGAGATGGAAACAACGGAGAGCTGATGGATATTGGATTGCGTTGGAGTGACAGATAACGAGAGGCAAATGAAGCCAGTGCTTCTATAGCAGTGGATGGAAGCGGCAGGACTCTGCCCGTGACAAAAAGTGTCACATTAGGATGAGAGAGAGAGAATGCTTGTGTTTCCGCGAAAGCGATTGGAACGTAGGTATTCGTGTTCTTGGTTGGAATAGACACGACGAAAGGCAATGCAGGCACGGTCATTTCGAAGCCAACTGGTGCAGGATCGATAACAGATGCACGAGCACTCAGCCTGATCTCCGTATCAGTAGAAGAGATATCAAATGATTCGACGGAAAGAAGCTGAGAGAATGACGGCAAGGGATTGTCTTCGCCTGGCTCTGGTAGACCCGGGATAGGAGGAACTGGGAAAGCATACATTTAGCTTGATAACCCAGTCCATAAATCACTCACTAGGCAATGATAGATGTGTTTCGATGTTGTCGAAATTAGCGGTGAACATACCCCTCCACCCTTTGCGAGTGGGACCACCACCCCACACGACGACGTTTGGAGCGGACGACTGGAGTGAGGCAGCTCCATGGTGCCACGAATCTTCGACGAACTGGGCAAGGTCCGAGACATTATCAGTCGGGCGAACAAAGATAGGTATGGTTACTGGTGTGAGCCACGACGAGTCAAGGGGGGGATGTATAGTAACAGGTAATTGTGTTGGCGGTAGAGAGATGGTTGCAAGTAAGTTCCGGTTTGATGATAAATATATGGTCGCAATGTTGGCTGTCACCGTCCCAAGGATGCGAACGCCCAAGCGACCAAACGACTTCCACAGGGCTTGTATGGCTCCGTCTCCGGGGCCGGCGTCAACACCAATGATAGATCCTGCATTAACACCAACCCTGCCTTCTAGTTTTATCCAAAGTCCCCCGTCTGTTGCGTTTATAACATCTATCTTATCCGGACCTTGAAAGACCAGGCCACCCGTGAGTACATCGTCTGTGGAAAGATAGGCCAGCTGATTTGCATAGGAGTACGCTAGGAGAGCCAAGACTAGGAAGAGCACCAGGCAAAAGGAGAGTGTGAGAACGAAGACAAAAATGAGCTTCTTCCAGAGCTTGCGCTGTGCTACGGAGTGGTTCTCAAGGGCGAGGTTGTCTACGTCGTCGCCATCTTGACTGGACCCAGCCTCGAGAAGTGGAGTGGTCTCCGTGGCTTCGCGCGGTTCGGCCTTTCCCTTCCCCTTTGCATAACGCAAGCCGTCCTCGAGTTCCGCGGTCATGGAGGTGGTGGTGGTGGTGGTGGAGTGCTGATCGAACGTGGGTTGCTGCATGCACTGATTTAGCATCAGACTCGGGCTGTGCTAACTATGTAGAAAGTTCTTTTTCACAGCGCTGACAGCGACAAATGAAAAACCAGCTCCGTTCCAGTTCTCGCCTTCTTTGCTCTACCGCCATGTCCGCGTCAATGTAACTAATACACAGCTCGTCCCCAGCCCGAATCGCACAGGTGGCCTCGAAGTGGAGTGTTCTCCCTTCTCGCCTCTTCCGGACGTTGGGCATGCAGCCTGCAGTCTTTATTGTCATCGGCAACACGCATCACTTGGGGAACGCACTGTGATTGAAATAGCTTGCGCCGGGCCAGATTCCCCATCCCAGCATCTCGTCTCTCTGGTCCCCATCCCATATCCCGAACGCATTCCCAGCGTCGCGAGAAAGTACATCGCGGATGATATACGTGTATTCCCGGAGGTATGTCGGAAGTGTATTCGATAGGAAGACGTAGATTCTCAGATAAGCGTTGAGCATGTACGGTCGCGTCTGGACATCGCAAAGTTCGTTGGCCTGAAGACTCAGCAATTGTGGCCATGTAGTATCATGAATTCGCTTCTGCGCCATTTGTGTACTTGGATCCAAATCGCAGTGCCGGCGCACAATAGCAGCCGCGACTAAACGCGCGATCTCGAGTTCCATATCTTCTAGGTGGAGAGTCGAGCAACAAAAGGAAAGGTCTGCCTTGGAACCAACGAGTGTCTTTGCCTTTTCCCATGCCAGGTCAACGGTTCCCTGGCTGATCGATCCATCTCCGGAATCGACGGACGGAAGCATGGACTTGGCCTTCGCCTCGTCATCCGCTGATCTGAATCGTCTCCGTGTCGCGACTTGGCCTTTGGTCAAGAGAGTGTCCACCTCCATCAATAAGTAGGATACTGGCTCATTCTTCCAGTTGTCTTTGCAGGCATCGCTGCAGAACCATGCAGTCGTTGCGTCTTCCCGGCTCCACTTGACGCTCCAAGTGCGGGAGGATCCGACGGTAGGCGGCGCATTATCACTTGCAGAATACGCGAAACAGTTGGCGCAGACTTCCTTTCGGTAGTCCTTGTAAATAACATGCGCGAAAGGTGTCTGGCACGAATGTATCCGCGTCCCCATCCCGATATCTTTGGTCGCGAACAGGGAACGTCCTCCATGAATGACTGTCTGGAGCTTAACGTATGGAAACTCGATGAACACATCGAAGGGCATGGCATGGTTGGTAGAGGGAAAAGACATGGTTCCAGCCCACCTACACCCGCTCGGATCTGTTTGTACGACATTCGTTCTATTACTCGTTTACCTGTCTCGTGAATTTGCAGCCTCGTCTCCAACAGAAACTCGGCGTGGATCCTCCGCTTCGCCCATCTTTTCTGTCATTTTTGGCAATTCGAACTCGATTAACATATGTCTCAGGTCAAACCGTCCAGCTTTCTCTGCCCGCTTCACTAGTTTGTCTTTTTCCTCACCCTCGACAAGATCGCAACGCCGAAACAAGTAGCGCTTGAGCATCCAAGGAAGACCGAACCGAATCAGGATGCCAAGGGCTAGTTCCTTCTCCTCTAGAATCCATTGATAAAGGGTATCCTCCGTGCGATCATGCAGTGCCTGGATAACCTCACGGAATATGTCTTGTTTCTCAGAGACGTGGTTCTGTAACATGACCAACAAGTCGATGGCATCGTCATCTTCCTGAGCGTAATAGCGAAGATGTTCCAATCCGCCTTCAAAGACGTACGACAACATAGGACAGCGATCGATAATGGAGTGGCGTCTGCAAACATCGAACATATACGCTTTTGTGTAAGACTTGTTGATTGCCTTTTCGATATCATCCACCATCATGTATGTGATCGAACGCAGGGCGAGATCTCTGTGAATAGCATGCGCATCAAAGAAGTAACGCGAAAATTCCTCATCATCCACAGGTGCTTGGGTGAGAAAATCCTGCAAAAGAGTGTAAGACGACATTTCGTGTAGTTCCATAAGTAGCCTTACTCGCACAGTTGGATGACCAAGGCCTAGCCGTGCAGTGCGATCGTCGATCTTCACGAGATTACCACAAAGCATCAGCATATCTTCTCGGGTCACGACAGTCAAATCGTCATTCAAACGGAGCGGAGGTGTGTTTCCCAGTTCAATCTGAACTGCCTCGATGATTTGAGAGAGAGACAATGGCCGGAGCGCACCGCCCAGCCACCGTAGTGCCATCGAGACAATTAACTGGACATCTTCACCCCTCTCGTTGACCCGCCTGAGGAGATTATAATGAACAGTATTGAGATCCGTTGGAACCTCGCTGATCATGGTGTTCACTTGCGCAACGGATCGGCAGACTTCAAGCGAATCAACGACACATCGAGCATGCCAGAATCTAGGTAGATTGATTAAGTCAACTTCCATAATTCTTGCTAGGGAAACGACACTCACGACCCCTTGGCGCGTGTCGATACGGTATCCAGCACTTCAATTTTCTTAGGCTGTGGAATTGCCTGGAGCCTAGAATGATCCATCATCCGCCTCATAAGCCACTCGCGCATGTCCTTGGTTGTATAATCCATGTAACCTTCCAGGTCAATAGAAGGTCGACTTCCATATCTAGCGAGGATATCCTGATCTGGTCTACTTGCGACCAAAACACGAACATTCGTCTCCATCATAGCCCTCTCGAGGAAAGACATGACTCCTGGAACGTCATCGCATTCGTTAAGTCCATCAACTAAGATGGCTTTCCTCTCGTGCGATCGCATGGCTTGTAAAACGAGATTTTGGAAGGTATCCACATCATCGGGTGGTGGAAGACCATCCAAGTACTGCTGAACAAGGGCAGGGAAGGTCATCGCAAGGTCTGGATCTGGAACTTGCAGGAACTGAACAAACAGGGACTTGAGAAACGTGGATGTCTTCAAGGAACGTATATCTCGAAAATCGAAGAAATAGAATGCAGGCAAGAATTCTGGGAGAACGCGCGGCGGTTTATCGTAATCTCGTTTACCAATCCGCTTCTCTTGATCTTCGATCTTTTGCCATAATTCCTTGAATATATGATCGACTATCGCAGCACTACGAAAGGTCAGATTTGTTGCGGAGAGGCTCGGGAAACCCACAGAATAACGGATTTCCCCGAAGCAGCTACATCACAATACGAGGCTGAATTGCGTCCAGATGAGTAACACAGTTAACATACCATCGCCACGAACCCAGAGGAACCCCTCTGCAGCCAACCGCCAGGCCTGGTAGCGCTTACAAATGTTCGGGTCGAAAAACCAATCACAAGTTCCTATGTGCCTCTCCCGTGACATGAACGCTTGCCTATCGGTCGTGTCAACGTAACCTATCCATCCAACGATCTTCAGCGCTAGTTGAACTGTAACCATGCGATCATCATAACAGCGTCATAGCGAAGCAACGAGACTAACTTTTAGGTTCTAGTTCTTTGTTCCTGAAACGGGACACTCCGTGACAGTATCTAAAAGATGATCTGAGAGAAACGCACGATTTGTAAAAGTTTTCATATAGCGTGTCTGCAGCTGCCTGCCTGTATTCCTGGATGAGGCGAATTTCTTCTTTCAACATCTGCAGCGAGAGTGGAAACGAACCCCTCCTTCGGGTGGGAGTGGCAACTTTCTTGTGTTCCTCGATTGCTTTCGACATGATGTTGTATGTATATTCCATGTGTGAAGCAAACTGCCCAAGAGGTCCCTCCGGGTTCCATAAATCCTGTATTTTCTTGCGACGCTCTAGATAACCCTCAGCCTTGCGCTCGTCACTCGTATCGAGAAGGATCTTGGTGCTGTTCGCTGCGCCCCCTACCGTAATATATTCGTCGAGAAGTCGCTTGCGAGGACCCTCGGATTCACTATCTGAGCCCAAGAATTGAGAAAAGCAGACAATCGTTCTGGATAGCAACAACGAAAACTCATCGATCCTGATACGAACGTCGAACTCTGGCAAATGAGATATTTGTCTAGAGTCTATTTCCATGGGTGGAGAGAGGATGGAGGTGGGAAACGTTACCAGGCATTGAATCGGCCGGTACACTTGAGTCTTGACTTGATTACTAATGTCTTATTTAGCCGCACAGACAGATAGTGGAAAGCGTTGTTTGAGTCATAGTAGATACATGCTTCTGAAGCTATTAACTCGAAGTAGACTAAAGGGTATCAGAGACAAGCAGTCATACAACCATGAATGATCTGTAGAAGACCGAAAAGTAATAAAGGATACAAATTCCAAGCCATTGTTAGATGTGTGTGATGTGCGATTATGAAATGATGGTGAAGAAACCCTCGAAAGAATTTTGACAGATGAGTCCATTTTCGTAAACAGACGGAACGTCGCGCCAGCGCGTCGCGTTCAATGTACACCAGCACCAAGATTCATCGCACCCAACACGATCTCCCATGCGAGATCAAGGCAATCCCAAAGCTCAGGATCATGTATGCCGAGAGCGACCGCGTTACGCCACACCGCGGCAATGTTCTGGGCGACGTTGGTAAGTGCGCCCATTCCGGGTGCTGAAGAATGGAGGTGCATCGAGAGTGAGTGCAACGCAGGACCAGAGGAAAGTGTTCCCCTCACAGCAGGCGCTGATGTGAGGGTGGAGAGGAAGGATGAAGGAAGTGCCGGGACGAGTGTGGAGAGCAACTGAGCAGCGGAATGTATGTATAAAAAGGAGTGTAATGGCGCGAACGCGGCAGGTGATGGCACAGAGAGGGGAAGGATGGGGAGTGTGGCGCTGGCTGTGGCACCTGAGTTCCCAGATGCAGTAGAATGGGGTAAACGGGGGAGAGATGCGCATTGAGATGCGAGAACGACCGCATGGGTGGGGACAAGAAGCACAGAAGAGTCCTGAGAGGATGATCTAGACAGGGCCAGGACATGCGTTGGGAAGGAGGGTGCTTGAGAGGTTGCACGAAGCGGAATCGTGAGCGATCGGGTTTGCTGGAGTTGCGACCGCGGCATAGAAGACGGCAAGTGAGTTGGCGAGAGTGCCGATATGCCAGCCAGCATTCTGTAGCAAGATGAACCGTCAGTCGCAAAAACATGGCGCAGCAGAAAGTGCTCACTGGTTAGCTTGAACGCGTAGTCCACGACGAACGTATTCGATAGCAACGCTGGATAGCTCCGGGGCGACTGCCGCTATGTTCTGGGCTGGTATGTCGGCGTACGGAGGACGCTGGAGAGTGCGGGGAAGCTGCACATTGGTGGGATAGGATTGCTGAACGGAGTGCATGGCAGATACAGAGGATGTGTCTTCGGAATCCCAGATGGCTTTTGTTTGGATGGGATGGGCAGGGCGAAGCTGGAACATTATGAAGGAGGATGGAAAATGATGTAATGAAAAAAAAAAAAAGGTTGTCGCGGATGTTGTTCCGTGGCCACGCTTGAGGCAGGCTGTGGGTCTGGAATCTTGCCGAGCAGACGGTGGAAGTTCTTATACTCAGTTCACGGCGCCATTTGCAGTACAAAGATATGTTGAAGACGAGGACTTGCCTTCTTGCACATTTGGGCAATCGTTTGTCGCTGACCATTTAGGAAACACCCTCGATGATAAACAAACTCTAATGCGAATGCGTACGTCCGAATATGATAGATTATGTATCTTGGTAGCCATCACAACGTTGCTGCTCCCTTGTTCTACCTTTAGCTGCTTAGTTCGTGTACTATCGGCGAGACCTTTTACTTACTACCAAACAAGGTTGCGTAGCGAGTACAATGACACAGATATTATCCACGAGGCCCGCGTATTGATACGCGTGTCCCGAGTCTTGTCAGAAGCCCTTTCGAAACGGAACGCCTTGTTGATCTGCGCTATATGTAACCGAGCTCCGGATGGCCTGCCGAGTCTGATACCACTGTTCATTTGCCAATTTCTCTGCCGCGTGTCATTCCGGGCTCCATGTCACCGTATGTAAAAATAACTGCAGTCTGGTTGGGTCAAAGTTCGTGTACTTACATGGTACAAACAACTTCATGTCATACTTTAAACGACCCACACGCTAATGACCAAGTCATCGGATGCGTTTTGCCATGCACAGTGACCAACTTGAATGGCTCACAATTTGCCCACGTCGAGAAGTGCACGGAGATGAATCAAACCAGATATCCCTTACCATCGTCCGCAGGTCAGATGGGCGGTAGACTAACTTGGCAGGATGTCACTCCCGCACGTGTTTGTTCACTCGTGCTGAACTCCATTCTCCACTGCTCCTCGTGTTCAGATAAAATGTCCGCAGATAGACTTACCTGTCCCTGAATATGTGTTATCTCAACCCCGAGGGTGTCCTGCAGGCAGACTTATGGACGCCACGCAGTACTCACCATCGCAAACCTTGCAAGCGGGACACAGAAGCACGGCCATCGGATCTTCCATTTGCCACTGCGACCCCGGCGTATCAACGTTTCACGTTTCAACCATCTGATCACGCTCCGGTAATTTGACTCGCCTCGGACGCCCGGTAGTCTAATAACTAGTAAGCGCTGACACTTGTAGGTGACGATGAGTACTTTGTATCCACGCCGTAGTAAGCTTCAAGAAAATTTGGGTTCGTTTTCTTCATGGATCATGGACGAGTAATATCTTTGCCGGCCGAGCCTGGTTACTACCATGGACGTCGAACACTGTCTAAACGATCAGCATTCAAAATTCAATCTTCACAATCTCTTTTTTTGACATTCTTCGGCGCATCGCAAACTCTGGAGCAAAAACTACGTTAGGACCGAAGATGTGAAGGATGAATCGACGAGGCGAGGACTCCAGCAATATATTTATCGGATTGTTGCTATTTTGTTTCTGCCAAAGAAGCAGCTAAGCCACTCTGCGGGCACCGTCGCCACGGGTAACATAATAAAACATTATATAATGTATAAGAGATACCAGGAGTCAAGCAAACTGTACAAGGGCCTACAAGGAGAGACAGGTTCTGGTAAGTTACCAAAAACTCATGCATATTGGGGATCAAGTCCACTGCACTGTAAGGTTTCAAAGTTTCAAAGGTAGAACTAAGAAAAATACTAGTAAGCATTCCAAATCATTCATCTACAAGTATTCGATCGTGACGGACTCGGAAAATCCATTGGTCGATGTCGAGGTCACTATTTGGTTTGTTCAGAACCTGTTAGAGTCGAGCTCCTCACTGTCACTCGAAGAGAATGAAAGTTTTAGAATATCGAAACTAAAGGATACGATACAGGGAATTGACTACTTATATACTATTGAACATGCGTTTTACACGCGTAACTACATCATAGGCTAGATCGTGACGTGTGAAAATGTGAAAATTAAAAAGTTCTAACATTATCCCCTTTTCAAGGCCAAGTCGTCCTCGACTGGCGGGATGTCAAACATAGAATCCGGATATTTATTGAAGCGTTTTCGGTATTCAAGGAAATCGGGTTGTTCGAATAAGGAGATGCGGAGTTTCATGGTAGATTGGGGATGCGGAGCCGTCGGGTGTCGGCGGTGGAAGTCTTTGACGGCATCAGGGGCATTTTTCAACTCCTTTTCTTTCAACCATGTTCGTTCCTCTCATGGAAAGCCCTTCCAATGTACCAGATACTCTACTCCTCCTCTTCTTTCTCGTGAATCTAGGACTTCTCCCACTTCTTGTTCTGGGACTCCTGATATGATATCTGGCAGAGGAGGGGGAGGATGTTTTTGTGAGGGAAATTCGCCGACATGGTAAGGACGTATTAGACTTTCGTGGAATACTGGGTGAATGGCTTTCCAGCTTTTGTCCAATTTAATTCGGTATGACATGGATCCGACTTTTTCAAGGACTTTGAAAGGTCCGTATCGTTTGTCGTCCAATTTCTTTGCCGGGCAGTCTGACCGAATGTTTGTTCCCTCTAGGAGGATGAGATCACCGGGTTGGTAGTTAGGGCATTCCTTAGCTGTTCTATCGTAGAATCGCTTCATATCATCTTTTGCCCTTTGAAGTGCCTGTCACGATCGGCCCCTTTTCTTTTCTTTCTTCGCTACCTTTACCTTGTATTACTTAAACACACACAGCCTTTCTCTTTAGTCAGCATTCACGGCTGTGCGTTTCCTTATCTCTTATCTCTGACTCATGCATTCCACGATTTTCCATGTAGTTCTATCACACGCAGCCTTCTGACTCGTTTCGCGTTGCGTGTGACTCATTCCCCCTTATCTCCAGTTACCGTATTCGGGTTTCTCTCTTCTTGAGCCGTAGCACTGCTTGGCCTGTGCGCAGGACTCTCTACATATAAATAGGGTGTAGCACAAGCCATGTACTCCAGCTTGAGCCTACTCGAGATAGCAATCTATTGCATCTTTGACCCTCTCGCTCCCCTCTGCTCTCCCTTCGGACCACTTGGCCTCACAGCGTCTTCGCTCGAGGATACTCTGACCTCGTCATCGACGTCGCTACATACTCGCCAAGGCGGAGTAGTGACCAGTCTCTGCACATTGCGTGTAGGACCTATGCCCCTCATCTTCATCTCGCAGCTTTAGGTTGCACGTCGAGTCTACGACTGACGCTACCCGCGCCTGTCGTAACAGTGCCTGTGTAGCAATTTCCCGAGTGATTTTTAGTCCTTCAACGAACTCCCTTGCTGCTGGTATTTTTGTTTGTCTCCTCAAGTCTGGGAATACAGTAGGTATGTGTCCGTTGTTCAGAAGGAAAGGTGCATAACCAGTGGATGACGATTGCGCTTGATTGTGCGCAAATTCTGCCATTGGTATCCATTCCGCCCAGTCGGTCTGCCTGTGATTTGTATATAGCCGTAGGTATTGTTCAACCTCAGCATTCATCTGTTCGGTTTGACCGTTGGTTTGTGGATGATAGGCGGTAGACGGGTTTGCTTGAATGTGTAGCATTTGGTACAGCTCCTTCATAAATTCAGACACAAATTGTGGTCCTCGGTCTGATATCACCTTCTTTGGTGCACCGTGTAGGGGAAAGATGGCATCTCTAAATATCTTTGCCACTCCTAGAGATGTGATGTTTGTTGTCACGGCGAAAAGGCGAA
>JBBPUL010000065.1:0-46636 GCA_038094675.1 Spongispora temasekensis
CATTAATAGTTATTACCATTCCAATGCCACAATTATACAAGGATGATCCATGACATGCCATACAGAGATTCAAATGATAGTTGATATAATATCAGCCAGTGGATATAAGCTATTATACACACAACAGAATAATGATTCCACAAGGATAATGCTATAGATACAATTATTTTTTATAGAAGATTATTAACTTCTTGACCATTTTTGTCTGGAAATATCAGCTCTTCTCCAATTTCCTGATGTCATATACCACTTTTTTCATCTGTAAAAATATACAAATCCAGAAGTACTACACAGCACTAAGATAAAAAGGAAGTCTTGCTGGGTAAATGAGCTCATATTCTAAAGATCAGGTTTTTGGTCTTGGAGAGACATGGCAAATGAGAATCTGATCTTCATCATTTGATTATTTGCCAAATGCATGTATGCCTTATCCAGTTACATGGATCTACTAAGTACATCAGCAAAACAGCCCTTGTCTATAGGCACTGTAGTGTCTGTAGTTTTGGGTACCTCTCTGTGGAGCACTGCCACACTCTGCCAAAATGCAAAAGATTGTTTTGCTGATGTAGTCACTGGCATTCCTGGGTGTCATGCTCAAATTTCAATCTACATATGATGTACATAGCTACTACCAATCAAAGGAGTATTACTAAGTGGGATCGGCAGGTCTATACTCTCTCTGCTTTCAAAGATGGCAGGTTACCAGACTCAGTTTGTGAAATGCCATGATCTCCAGTGCTGGTTTGGGAGTGTAGTATATCTGATGAAATGCCACACATGCTGCAAGTGTGCCTGACTTGAACAGTTGTGCTGTCGGACTTTATAACAACTCTATAACAACTCAGCCAATAATTTGTGAGCTGCTGAATCATTGTGCTGCTAACTTGAATGACTCTTCAATGAAGTCAAGATCTTCCACTGCAAATGAGTTACTGTTAAACTCTGCATTGACAAAAATTGGCAATGTGCATGAATTCATAGTCCCTCAGACAGACGATGATCAAGTTGGCACTCATTACCAATGTCTTAATCATGAGTTTAACCAATATGATGGCATCTCTTTCTAAGACAGTTAGGTCTACCCAACCCAGTGCCCCACCTATATAAGTTGCCTGCAGCCATGAAACATGTTTAGTCACAACTTTTACAAATTTTTAGGACTTAATCCCTCACACTCACTCAAATAGAGCAAATGCTTTATAATATCAAGACTAGGGAAAAGGATACATCAATGTATCTACCCACTATATATACTAATGAAATGTGTGCATAGACCAATGACATATGAATGACATAGCTATTATATCATGGTCTAGAATGTGGCCATGTGATACTTACGTAAGAGTCCAGATGCATCTAGCTAAGGTCTGGCTGGGACGGAACTACAAGATAAGATAAGATGAAGATAAGATGTGATAAGATGTGATATTGTGAAGGAGTGAAAGAGGGAAAGTTCTAACACAAATGCTACCAGGCTCGGCATGAGCGCCTTCGAGTCTCTCGTGTGTTCTGCCCTACTGGTTGTAGGAACCACCTTGACCGTGTACTATCATTCCGCAGTAGATCGAAGCTAGTAAAGCTCAGATACCCTCCTGGGCCGCCTGGATTGCCTTTTCTTGGTAACGTATTCGATCTACTGACCGGAAAACCTTGGGTTGCATTCAAAAAGCTAGGGGGAAAATATGGTGAGTCAAGTTTCTGTCATCGATTGTTCACTGTACACTCATCCACTTACCAAGGCGATGTCGTGTATATCCGCGTGCTATCACAAGATTTCATTATCTTGAATTCTTATGAAGCTGTCAGGGATCTTCTCGAGCAGCGTTCGCAGATATATCCTGACAGGCCGCATCTTGCAGCGAACGAAATGTCCATCTGTTGTATGTGTTCACTAAAGGATTGCTTTCTAACAACTTCACTAAAGACTTGGCTTGTCCTGGTGTACTGCGTTCTTGTTGTGTGGAAATGAATGGAGAGCCCAGAGAAGAATAATGTTGATTCATCCTATCCTATGCTATCGACGAAAATACAGCAGCTCCTCAGGAATATAAACGATAGCCCTGCTGATTTCGAGCAACACTTTGGAATGTGCGTGGCTCGTTGGGGGTGCGACTAAGGCTAATCTGAAACTGCAGGTACGCTACTGCGGTCACCATGGCCATTGCCTATGACTATCATCCCGCACCGCGGTCTGATCCGATGGTCAAAAGCCTCAAATGCTCGCGACGTTTTCGTTTGAAGCATCTCTGGATAAAACGGGGCGACCGGTTGATAAAGCCCGAGTTTACTGTGGGGGCGACATCGTGAGTTATTACAGAATAATAATGATCGATTGCTGATACAGTATGGTTGGACGAAGACACCCGGAGCATATTCCTGTCCAGATCAGGTTACGGATGGGCGAAGAACAGCTCGTTCGTCGGCTGGGTTTGGGTGACTGAATGGGCCAGAAGTTGCGAGAATGCTATTCTTATGCTTAGTGGCTCGGGGTCACCCAGCTTGTTCAAGTTGTAAATTACGTTCATTGCGAATTTGCGTAAGACAAAGAGCAAAGGAAAATATTCTGTAAGGACTGTGGGTGGAGGTGCGTCGGTTCTCCGTGTTTGTGTTTACTATTTTAGCGGTACGATAGTGACTTGTCTTATTGTTCTCGCTGCTCACTAGAACTTTATCTGGTCGAAAGGTAACACGGTCATAGTTCGACAAATTTAATAGTCGCTTCCATTAATTACATACTCGCAATGATACTAAACATTATGCACAAATCCTCAGTGTTGTTTAAGTTAAACGATTGGTGATCGGCGAAATCTTGACTATCAGACTATGGATCTGCAACAAGATTTATCAACTAGCTACCACAAACAAGGGTATACATACTTGCCCTCAAATCTGGTCGAACGAAAGCTTGATGCGCTGTGTCATGCATTATGTGGATCAAAATTGAGCGTGTGATTCTTGGGCAGCTGATTCAAAGGTGGTCCCGAAAGTACATTCAAGTCAACAACCACTTGCGAATAGGTGGGTGAAAATTTCATGCTGCGAATGTTCAATAGGACACGTTGCCCAGCGATGATTGCCAATGGATTGCAACTTTGGATAGGCAAAGTGTATCAGCCTCTCATAACGAATGTGATGGGCAGATGAACACGCACGCCAATCCAACAAGAACAAGCGGACTCTGATGACAATCAGTAAGCCTCTTCAAAAAGACTACTTCAGAAACTGACATAAATAAACGTAATCCTAGAAATTGGGATTAGCATGGGAAATCAAATAATATTCAAAAACTCACTGGGAAACGACGCCAACTGCACTGACAATAACCCCTGACTGCATGATGTTAACGGATCATCCATACTGAGAAACGTGGCTACTCACGGTAACATATAGGGCAGCTAAGCACAAAGTTAGCTCACAGCAGATCGAGTAGCACGCCCTCTCACCATCCATGGCTAGAACACGCAGAAGTGGCAATGGATATTGAATACATCGAGTTGCTTTAAACAAGTGTGCAAGGGAGTATGATACCATAAAAAAAACAGAACAATCAAGTAAGACCCTGGTGTACATGTTAGCGAAAATATATCAATCCCTGCTCAATATCACTAGTCACTTACGATACCCCAGGTATGATCCACCACTATAGCAAAATTTTAGCACAAGCCTTAATGGTCTAACTATGTGTGGACATAGTAGACTTACAATGTTCGTGCCTTTGGCACTTGCTAAGTGTACAATCAAATTATCAAAATCAAGATAAAAGCAGTGCACGATGTGGCCTTACAGGCTGTTTTCGTAACACAGACACCGGTTTGCGCCAGATACATAAATTGGAAGCCTACCACGAGTTCAATCAGATGTCTCGACTGGATACTACGTGCGCACCTAGATGCCAGCTGATAGCCCTGATATAAACAAGCATTGCAGTATAGATGGCAATATAAAGAATATATGCAGTGATCAATCCAATGGCAACATAGCGCTTGCATCCCCAGATGGCCCAGGCCCGTACGAGTACTAATGCTACATTCAGATATGTGCATGATCAATACAAGCTTCTTGAAGCAAACACAAAGCACACTCACTACGGATGACTTCCCGTGCAAAAAATCCATAAAAAACAAAAAATCCCTCGAATTGCGCGCAAAACTAACGTGATAGATTTAAAATCAATTTATATTGAAAGTAATGGTCGCATGCATACCTCTGACGATCCATGACTCAAGATTCCCACTTCTTCTAGTGCAAAAATAGACTGCCCGATCAAGCTGCCATAGCGGCTCAACAGAAAGATGACCTTGACTATAGACCATTGTCTGTCCCAAATATATTCCATCTTTTGTCGAACAGGCAAAATGACATTCAAGAACAAGCCTGGATCCAAGATCAAGATTGCACGTACCTCAAGGGGAAATGTAAGAATATAATCGTACACTAGGAGCGTCTCGCCCGCCACAGCGGCGAATCTGGATGGAGCATATGAGCATTACCAGGTTCGTGGACAGAATAAAAATTCTTACTGGCGGTACATCAGGTCACTGAAAAATTGTTGTCCTGATATCATAATGAAGAAAACACCAAGACTGCAGTATAAATGAGCAGAGGAAAGACTGTGATACTGAGGTGAGACGGGATTATCTCTTTACTTATATACCTCAGAAGCAGAATCCTATTCAAGGACTCAAATCTAAATCGCACCACAGGGCACTCCGAAAAAAAAAAAAAAGGGGGGGGGAGGGCAAACATTGCAATGTGCCCCCAATTACGCCACTGAAAATGAATCGAATTATCAAATAATTGGTCGGTCAAAACCTTGAGTCCTCTACTGAATTACTTACTGGTCTTGTGGCGTGTCCTGTTGAAAAGTTCTATGCATAGTATCGGTGATAACATAGAACTTGACCTGATGCAATGCCGCTTAGATTCTAAAGGAGGTCAAATTTTTTATGTAAAAAAACCACTTGTGTTTGCTCACCTCGGGCTGCAGGTCTCAGGCTCGATTCAGGTCTCATTGGTGCCACATGTGGCGAGGCGAAGTTAAACAACAAGGAGGGTAGTATGATCGGATTACATAATCATATGTATGAGCGATGCACGACCAAGTATGTTTGCGGAACGACCACCACGATACATTGTGCTCACCCTTGAGTTCGAGCCGGTCAGGTGCAATCAACCAGTCTCAGGTTCCTATCTCTATTATGGTCACCCTGACCCTGGTATCCTAGTAGCAGGTGGCAACGGGGCAGCTCTGTGTCCCCACTCCAGTTTCATCGGATGTCGGCAGATACAAGAGTGTTCCGGGGGAGCAGCGTATCCATCATCAAACGCCATCTGTCGTCGTCTGTCAGGCTACCTTCATTATTGAGCACCATTGGCTCGCCGAGAACGCGTCTACACCGTGTAGCATGGACTGTGCAAGACATTAGAGTACTAGGTGGGCCGCCGGCGGCGGAGCCATAATAGTGATTCAATTGGAAACTTATTCGTCGTGCTCCTCGGATGCAGGACTCCCATCTCGTTCAATCGCGCGTTCTTTTCCCTTAGACGATCCAGATACCACCTGTGGAATCGCCGATTTTGAGTGTCTGGCTCTTAGCCTTCGACGATCCCGCGACAACTGGAGCGTTAGTATGTACGAGGGTTGCCCGCGTTCGTGCAGAGCATTCTTCGCGCGGGGTTCAAATTAGTTAACTATTACCAAGGTGGTTATTGGAGCGATTTCACCTTGGACGAGAGCGTCAATGATGACGGCTGAACTGTCTGAAATGGTTGCATGCACCACTAGTACAGTAAGATAAGTATGTCAGTGCTAGCCGCCTCTTCCTCCGATCCGCCAGCTCAAGCTTCCACCCCTTGACATCCTGTCATGAATTTTGACATTCAACGTCGTCGCACAAAACCTTATTTTCAGGCCAGCACTGCGATACGCTGATGCGGACAATATGAAACTACCGTACTCATCCAGCTCTCCACTGCCGAAACACAGGTCGACGACTTGAAAGCACAACTCGATGACGCACTTGGAGTTAAAAGAGATGCAAGTTATGCAATTGACAGAACGAGATCTCGTGCTCGAAAGAGCTACGTAGTGGATGTCCCATATCCATCTCTTCGTATGTATAGTGTCTGCACTTGCCCATCGTCCTCTCATCAGCATGAATCTACAGTTCCTGTTTTGCACACGAGATGGTTTTTGTCTGTGAAGACTGCCTCCGAGCTCATATTCTGGTTGTAACTATCCACCACCAGAACCTGGATCCAATGTTAGAGATGAGCTTGGAGGGAACATGCCTTACGTGCATACCCGAAGGACTCAACTTGAGCTGTCCATCCCCTCGGCTGCTCCTACCCGTCAGTCATAATTCGCGTTTGCTGAATACTTGATTCGATGTAGTCATATCATGGCGCGATTCCCGCTTTCTCGAAGCGGACGATCCTTGTCGAAGCTTTTCATGCTCGGACATATCGTCTTCTCCCTCGCCCTTGTCCGATTTCTTCGATGGATAAGATGAAGCGAATGAAGACGCGTGACAGACTGACAGTTGTTTTTGTGATACACCAGCGTCCCAAGCGGCCTCGAGATCTTGGTCAAACAGAGTCGTACACTGTACAAAGGTTGACTGGCGGTCACCTCAGGTTACCCGATTCGCGAGAGAACCCGAGGCTCCAGGTTAAAAACCCCAATTGCGTGCAAGTCCATCGATACACTGGCATCATATTTTCATGAGTTGGACAAATACCAACATTATTGCTTGACGACTGTGAAGCCTTAGATTTACGGCGTCAGGTTCTTCACAGTAAGTTTTCTTGCCAAATTAATTCATACGGGTGGTTTACCCGCATTTGCGTCAGCAAACCTTGCACATTGAAACATTATAAGGTGGAATCAAGTACACCAAAGTTTGCGTCAATCCGGGCGACTCTATATCAATAACTTACAAAAGGTAATCTTGTCATCGCCGCTCTCCATCGTCCTCATTCATCCCCACCACCTTCCAGACATCATTTTTGAAAAGTCAGAGTCGGTAGCCTTTCTGCAAAGCTGGCCTGTAACGTTACCGCCTGACGTGACTCTTTCGCCGTTCTTCTTGGTCAGTGATTTGGTTTAGGTAAGTATACAAAGCGAGTCTGAATGGGGCATGCTCCATAACGTAAGTGAGATGCTGAGCCCGCCATTTTTTTTACCGATGGAGTAATACCAGTCAGTGACTCAGGTGACCGTATCAGCAATAAAAAAACTTTTGAAATTCCCTTTTATGCTTGACAACTACATACAAAAGGCTAAGGGACGAATACGTGGTCAAAGCGACATGCCGCCGCGATCGGACTTGGGCCTGGCCTAAGTATTGATCGGCGGCCATTAGCAAAGTTTGGGCTAAACTTTTTTTTGGACAAGCGAGGCACCGAGTCTGATTTGGTGACCCGGTGAAGGTCAGGGGGGAGGCTAAAATTTTTATTCAAGATTTCCAACGTGTTCGTCGTCCCACGGGCCTCAGCGCTACAGCCTTTGCCGTATTACATTCTATGTTACTTTTCGGAGCCTGCATGTTTCACCGCATCAAGGCCTGGAGGATGCATGGATTCAGCGGGAGGTGCGTAGATTTTAATATATGTTTTGTATTACGGTAACCATTTATGTCACGGGGCTATATTAAATTCGCCCTACGGTTCTACATACATTCCATAAAAAGTGGGTCACGGTTAGAGCACTGATCAGGAAAGCGGGTTTATAACGTTATCGCTTGTCGATTCTTTGTGAACTTTTGAGTGTGCCCACGCCCAATCGCAGCTCTGGAAATAGGCCAAGCGAGCCTTAGCGAGGTATTCCCGTAAGACCCCCTTCAGTTCAAGACTTAAAGTTACGCGCTCATCGAGCACTCGATGAGCGCTTAGAAAAGTCCGATGGCAGGTTCAATCGCAACTCCCAATTTTGCTACCCACGGCGGCATGTTCCTCGTGCTGTCTTCCCTGCTGGTTGCAGGAATCACCGTCACTGTGTACTATAACCGCAGTAGGTCGAGGCTGAAGTCCAGATACCCTCCTGGGCCTCCCGGATTGCCCTTTCTTGGTAATATATTCGATATACTGAGCGGAAAACCTTGGACTGCATTCAAAAAGCTAGGGGAAAAATATGGTGAGTCAAGTTTCTGTCATCGATTGTTCACTGTACACTCATCCACTTACCAAGGCGATGTCGTCTACATTCGCGTGCTATCACAAGATTTCATCATCTTGAATTCTTACGAAGCCGTTCGGGATCTGCTCGAACATCGTTCGCAAATATATTCTGACAGGCCCTACGTTGCCGCGAACGAGATGTCCGTCTGTTTTATGTGTTCACGAAAGCATTGATTTTCTGACGAGTTCGCCAAAGACTTGGCATGTCCTGGTGTACCGTGTTTTTACCCTGTGGAGATGAATGGAGAGCCCAAAGAAAAATAATCCAGCAAGTTCTTCGATCCGAAATGGTTGATTCGTACTCTCCTATGCTATCAACGAGAATACGACAGCTCCTGAACAATCTAAATGAGCGCCCGGCTGATTTCGAGCAACACTTTGGATTGTGCGTGTAGCTCCGTGACGAGCGATGGGGGTGTCCGGAACGCTGATATAGCTGATATAAAATTGCAGGTTTGCCACTGCGGTCGTCATGGCCATTGCCTACGACTATCATCCCGCACCACGGTCTGATCCGATGGTCAAAAGTCTCAAAGAACTCGACGATATTCTCAACTATACCTTAAATTCCACAAACTCGGCAATCATGTCAACATTGCCTTTTTGTAAGTTTGCGAAATTGCGATCTTTTATAGTATTTCACCTGTGACCGTGCAGTGATGTACATCCCTCCGTGGGTGCCGGGTGCGATGTGGCAGCGTGCTGCACATGCGGGGCGGAGGGCGACGAAATGGTGGTTCAATGCTCCGGTTCAGGACGTGCAGCATAGGATGGTGCGTCGTGTTGCATATGCGTCACTCTAGTATTCACGGAGAACACCGATATTAATCCAGGCAAATTGTCAACCAGTCGCTCAGTGCATAGTGAGGGATGCCCTATCCCGAATAGATGAGAAACAGCCAGGCGCAGAGAATGCCATCCGCGATATCAAAAGTGCTGTAGCTACTTCATTGTTCGGTGAGTAGGGCGTACATACCTACGGAGATAGAAATGACACGGTCGTTTTTCGCTAGCTGGGTCAGAGACGGTGAGTTCACCTGTTTGAACATACGAAGTCCGACTGAATAGGATGATAGACGGACACTGTGCTGAGAACCTTTGTGCTCGCGATGGTATTGTATCCAGATGTACAAAGACGTGCACAAGACGAGATCCGCACTGTCGTAGGAACAGAGAGGCTTCCAGACATTAGCGATAGGTCGAGCTTACCTTACATCGAGGCCATATTCAGGGAAACACTTCGATGGCATCCGCCACTTCCCCTCGGTGAGTGCTCCGTCCTTGAGGCCATAGGAAGCTTAGTAGGTGTTGTAAAAGGGTTGCCCCGTCGTCTTGTGCAGGACGATGTCTATCGAGGGTACCACCTTCCCAAAGGTCGAGCCAGACAACACTGGTGTTATTAATGAACGACTGACCTGACTTTATAGGCGTCACGATAATGCCCAACATTTGGTATACAGACAAATCATTTGTTACCTTGTATCCAACTTGACGAAATACCTGGCAGGGCGATTGGGCATGACGAGGTTAAATATCCGGACTCGTCGACCTTTAATCCCAGCCGGTTCTTCGACCACAAAGGGAATGTGACGAACGATACGGCGTCTTATGCGTTTGGTTTTGGAAGGCGAATCTGTGCGTCGACGACTCCGAGTCATGCTGGGTTGTCGTCTCATAATTTTCGAAATAGGTAGTGGTCGAGTCCTTGCGGAAAACTCTGTGTGGCTTGCGATCGCCAGCTTGCTCGCGACGTTTTCGTTTGAAGCATCTCTGGATGAAACGGGGCGACCGGTTGAGATAAAGCCCGAGTTTACTGTGGGGGTGACATCGTGAGTTATTACAGAATAAGGATGATCGATTGCTGATACAGTATGGTTGGATGAAGACACCCGGAGCATATTCCTGTCGAGATCAGGTTACGGATGGGTGAAGAACAACTCGTTCGTCTGTTGGGTTCGGGCGACTGAATGGGCCGGAAGTTGCGGAGAATGCTGTTGTTGTGCTCAGTGGCTCGGGGTGAGCATTTGTAAATTTCGTTCATTGCGTAAAAAAAGGGCAAAGGAAAGATGAAAATATTCTGGAAGGACTGGGGGTGGAGGTGCTTTGGTTCTTCGTGTTCGGGTTAAGGGTACGAGAATACAGAATAATTCATACTGTCGATTGTTGATACAGTATGGTTCGACGAAGACGCACCGGGGCATATTAACGTCTAGATCAGGTTACGGATGGGAGAAGAACGATTTGTTCGTCTTGTTGAGATCGGGTGATTGAATGAAAGAGGATGCTACATTTATGCCTACTAGTGGCTCGGGGGGTACATTACTTATCGAGCTCATATGTGCATCGACGCGCATCATGCCAAAGTCGTATGGCATACTTCATAATTATCCAAAAAAAATACCGCGTTCCGCGCGTTTTCTATGCATCAGCGCACTTCTCAGCTGGCGGTAGAGTTCACCCAAAGGGGTCTTTGGTATCGCCGGAGTGTTGCATGACTATGTCTGCAGCGACAGTATTTGGTGGCTGATGGATCATGATAAAGCACGTAGGTAGTCTCGATGCTGGTGTCGATACAGGATGCCAGGAATGCTGACTTTGTGACAGCCCATGCGAAAGCCCGGACCCGGGCACCATTGGTTCAGAGATACCCTTTATTTATAGGCGTGAATCCAGCTGTTGCCAAGCCGTCGACACAGTACTAAGCGTCACAATCGAGTGAGCGATAAATACCTCCTGATCATGGCTGCTGTTGCTCTGTAAAGTAAAAGTTTTGTCAACATGATGTCACCGGAATACTTACTCGAATGTCGACAACCTCCGATCGGGTTCGTCTACCCAGGCTAGGGAAAGGCCACCGCAGCAGAGCCAGCTGTCCGTGGCGACCCCAGCCTGCGCCAAGGGAGGGGCGGAAGCCGAGGTACCCGAGCCACCCTGCCCCGGAATAACCGGAGGGCTCAGCAGGCCAAATCCGGCGGTGGGGCTTCCTCAGCCAGCACCAAGGGAGCTTTCCCTTCCTGACCCGTTTCTTAATTACTGCCAGCGCGAAGTCGAGCCACGGTTGGGCAGAGCCGGGCCACGACGAGTAGAGGGGAAGGAGAGGGAACCCCAGGGAGCAAGGAGCCACGGGAGAACGAAGAAGTAGACCGGAACGGGGCCGGTGTGTCATCCGAGGGAGGTTGAACATAGAGCGATGGTGGCAGAGGTACCTCCTCAGCCTGGCGAAGAGCACTCCTGAGGAGGAGCGTCCGAATCTGGGAAAGGTGTTGTGTTCCTGTAGGAAGGCGACGGCGAGGGGGGGGAGGAGCGGCGGGGCCCCGGAGATGACATGGTCACAGCCGGCGTTATCCGAGTTCCGACGACGCGGACCAGAAGCCATCGCAGGCGCAGGGAAGAACGGAAGTTGACACGAATGAACGAGTAAGCTTAGTAAGTTGACACGTGATGCGTGAGGTCCCAAAATGGTAAGCTAGAAGTATAGGCATCCTGTGATTATTGGAAATCCACCACCACTTGCCATGTCAGCAAACTTTTCACGGTTCCCAAATGTTTAACATTAGCCATTCACTACATCAGACTGTATATACACTCTCAAATTGTATGTACGAAAGGACTGGAACACACCCATAATGCATTGGGGTCATGAACTTATCAGCAAAACAACCTTTTGCATTTTGGCAGAGTGTGGCAGTGCTCCACAGAGAGGTACCCAAAACTACAGACACTACAGAGCCTATAGACAAGGGTTGTTTTGCTGATTTGAAGTGACCTACATATGCAGGATATGACCATTGGCCTCTACTAACCACAAGAGAAAATGATAAGAGAATAAGGGAGGACTGTGACTTAGGTGAAGTTAGGTCACAAAGACACAAGAGGTCGAAGCTGGGGCTCAGCTTGATTCTTGGCCACTTTATATATGTACTACAATATTAAATACATGAGTCATGACTAATCTACATGTGTCTAACATGAGTCAGTCTAGACTACTGATGTCATAGATAAGAGATAAGGGTCTAGACCCATGACATTATTGATGATGTTATATCACATGATTGCTCTAGACCAGTGATGTCATATTACATAAGTTGGTGTGTAACACCATTGGGATCACAAAAAAGTGGAGAGTTTAAATAAGATTACAATAGGCCACATTAGAATATATCATTACATGAGGTGGTATCATGCACACTCCATCACTTGCATCAGCCCAAAATGGTATATCTGTCAATATCAGTCACTTATGTAACTATCTAAGGCATCTTATCACTGGTGATTATACTTCACCTGTGCTGCTCTCACTCCCAGTCTCTTCTTTGTCTTTGTCTTCCTCATTCTCATCCCCATCTCCTTCAACCCCATCAACAAAGGTTAGTTTTGGCAGCCTTTTTTCAACCTTCTCAAGAGTTGGTTGTTTCCACTATATTCATCATCCTTTGGCCTTTGCCAAGTCATGTTCTGCTTTTCATGCTGTAAGTGCCTCCTGGTACTCATTTTGTCAAGCCTTGTTTTGCTAAATATGTGATCTCTCTGCATGCTTCATATTGCCAGTGCTTCTTGCTGCTTGCCTCTTTGCTTCTGGCACTCTTTTGTGGCCTCCTCCTCCTCAGTTACTTTCTTCTTCTTCTTGATAGCATGGTGATAAAACTCATCATGAGTCAAATATCTTGGCAATCCATCTCCCATCACCCTTGGTTTCTTTGTCTTCATAGCTTGATCCTTCTCTTGTTGTGCAGCCAACTGACCCTTTACCTGATCAGCAGAGTACTATTGCAGATTGCATTCCAAGCAAATCAGCCTTCATCTGGTCCTTCAAGTTGTGTGAATATAATTGATGCAGTACATCTTGGTAAGCCACTTCCAGATCATTTTTGGAGGATTTTGCAATAGCTCATGTGTCTGCTTGAAAGTAGGGCTGATAGCACTTGTGACACCACACAGTTGTTCTATGATAAGATCTTGTATGTACTGTACTACTGATAAGATGAGATAAGGAGCCAACAAATATGCCATGTACTTCAGCATGTCACTGGCATGACATATCCTTCTCAGATATATAGATTATGGGCTGGCAAGTGTTGTCAATAGTCATGCCTAGCAACTGGCTCAGTTGGTGTGAGTTTGAAAGTTCAATTATGATGAAGGCATGTTCTTTTGTCAAAAATTGCATGAGTTTTACATCAATGACTCATAACTTGCCATTGAACTGAGTATATACACCTACATATGTACAGCTAGGTATATGTATGTGTTATGATTGGTCCCTTTTTCTTTCTTTGCTTTGTCATCTTGCTGACTATACATTGTATTACTAAGATGGCTATGTCACTCCTCTTCTCTCATGTTTTATGTATTCTTAGAACCACTGCCTTTCTGATTCATTTCATAGCAGTGCATCACCTCTTCCACATTTCACTTCTTTCTTTGGTCACACAGCCATAGTCACAGCTTGCTCTGTGTGCAGAGACCCTTACATATAAATAGCACATAGACACTTAATGTAACTCTAGCTTGAGCCTATTCAGAATTGCAATTTATTGTGTCTTTGACCCTCTTGCTCCTCTCTGTCAGTCTTCTCTGAACCACTAGGCCTTGTAGTGTCTTTGCTCAAGGATACTCTGTCTTCGTTCCTCATCATCACTACATACTCACCTAGGTAGAGTAGTGATAAGTCTCTGTGCATTGCACTCAGAACTCATATCCTTGTCTCTCATCTCATAGTGTTAGGTTGCTTACTGAGTCTATAGCTGATGCTACCCATGCCTGTCATATTAATAAGAAGCTTAGCTACATGTAGAATGATTCAAATGTGTTTTGTGTGTGCATTATGTACTTGATGCAAGTGCCAGTGCTGACACAAGTTATTATGAATGCTACTGGCTTAACCTACATAACTGAAGTGCCCTTAGCACTAAAGGCAACCTTATTCCAGGGTTACAGATATGGACTGACCCCTTTCCCTTATTAGACACCATGCTACATTTTATCTCTTTATTTTAGCACCCTGATATTTGTTTGTCCCTATTGACACTTTTATGGATGCTCACATATTCTATATTGGATTGTATCTTGATAGATTTCCCAATCCTATCTCTTATCTCTTATCTCAGATCTTGATCCAGATCTTAGAGCAAGGTAAGGCTATGCCTTTCCTTCCATTCTTTCCACTGCCACAGCATGTCTACCACATGTCTGTTATCTTGTGGTGCTACCCTGGACCCTCTTATCTAGTTACCTTATTTAGTAGTGCCCTCTGCCCTGGCTGGCCCCCAGCTGGTCCATGCACATGGTCTGACAATATATATAGGGCATTGTGGTTGACTGGGTTTCTTCAGCTCAATTCTCATTGTCCTTCTTCTGTCTTCACCTCTAGTGGCCTAGTCCTAAGTGTAGCTGATATCCAGTGTCCTCTGCTTAGCAAGAAACCTTTATCGCTTATCCACATTCTTTATCATCAAGACCTTTGACATCATTTCATGTTCTTTATATAGCTATACAGAGCTGGCTTCCTGCAAGAGACTACTGCCATTACTTGAAGATTGCTGGGTTGCTATAACCAATCCCTGGTATAGACTAGCCTAAGCATTCCCTTTGTGCTGATGCTCCCCTGATCTTCACACCTACTTGAAGTTAGGTTTAGTGTATTGCTAGTTTACAACACAAGTGGTGGTGGATCACTGTAATGGCTGCACTCCATTGATTGCTAAATGACAGCACTGATGCATTATGGACATGTGTCCACTGAATATCCACAGGCAAACAGATTCCAATATTTGAGATTTACACTCATAGCAATAGAAACCAAAACATTTCAACATTTCAACATTGTAGTTGGTGTGATCAAGAAAAAAAATACAGTAAAACAAAATATGTAAAGCACTTTATCCTGCTGGCCTAAGTAAGCTAAATAATGCATAAATTGTTATGACAGACATGGGTAGCATCAGCCATAGACTCAATGGGCAACCTAAAGCTGCAAGAGATGAGGATGCAAGTCCTGAGCACAATGCACAGCAACTTGTTACTACTCCACCTAGATGAGCATGTAGTGATGATGAGAAGCAAAGACTGAGTATCCTTGAGTGAAGATGCTGCAAGGCTAAGTGATTTAATGGAAGAGCAATAAGAAGGAGTAAGAGGGTCAAAGACACAATAGATTGTAATCCTGAGTAGGCTCAAGCTACAGTACATGGGTGTATCTACATGCTATTTATACATGCAGTGAACCATGCATGGATCAGGGTGTAATGAGACTCAGTGACAAAAATGAAAAGAAGGAAGCATATAGAGGTAAGCAGAAATAAGTAATCTGCAGTTATAGATGAGTAAGGAGAAGACTGTGGATTGGAAATAAGAAGCAAATGCACAGCAGAGAAGATCTGAAGAGAAGGTGGTGTGGCACAAGGACTATGGTGGTAGTAGAAGAGAAACTTGGAAAAACTAACTGAGATAAGGATAAGTAAAGTGTGAAGTCCGAAGATAAGGGTGAAACAAGTCAATACACAGTGTCAGAAACTGTAAGTCCAGGGAATAGAGAATGGATATATGCTAGTAGGATGACTAGTGAAGCATAGTGAAGGAATCAGCAGGGATAACTGGTAGAGTGACAAGGGGCACAATGAGAGGTGCCATGGTAAGGAAAAGGAGAAAACAAATAGGGGCCATAGATCAATCATAACTTTACCCCCTTAGTAAGGGTTGAATTCTGAACAAAACAATCTGAATCCAAGACAAAATGATGCTGAAACTCCAAGTCAGATGTGGTAGGGGAAAGAACCAGTGATAACTTGAGAAAGAGTAGAGCAATCAAGGAGATTGTTAGAGTGATGGAATGCACTTGACAAGGGAATTCTGAAGGTATAAGAATCAAACAATCTGGTGCATTGAATCATAAGATATGGTGACATGAAGATAACTGATTGGTAGCAGAGAAGGATGAAAAGAGAAGAAAAGCACAGTTTAGGAAGACTCATATATGGGAGTAATGGGGACAAAACATGGGGATGATGATGGGGTATAGGCACAGCAAGAATGTTCTAAGCAATGACCAGAGACAAGGACTTTACACTACCATTCAACTGCTGTAGCAAGGTAGTATGAGTTGCAAGGATAGAGATGACTGGCAAAGGCTTCAGCCAGATGAATTGCTAGGGGAGACAAAGGGATGCAAGAGAGAGGACACACCATGCAGTTTAACCTTGTGTGACCAGAGCTGCCAGATGTGTTATGACAGAAATAGGTAGCATCAGCCATAGACTTGATGAGCAACCTAAAGCTGTGAGGCAAGGGCAAGGGACAAGAATATAAGTTCTGAGTGCAATGCACAGAGACCTATCACTACTCTGCCTAGGTGAGTATGTAGTAATGACAAGAAGCAAAGTGTAGAGTATCCTTGAGCAAAGATACTGTAAGGCTAAGTGGTTTGGAGGAGAGCAATAAGAAGGAGTGAGAGGGTCAAGGTATAATAGATTGCAATCCTGAGTAGGCTCAAGTTGGAGTTATATTGAGTATCTATGCATTATTTATATGTAAGAGCCCTTACACATACATAGACCAAGCTATGACAAGGGTTATGCAATTCAACTAGGAAAGAGAGGTAAGGAAGAAGCAAGGCACTGCCATGAAATAAGTCAGAAAGGCAGTGGTTCTGAGAATACATGAAATGAAAGATAAGAGAAGTGGTATAACCACCTTAGTAATACAATGTATAGTTAGCAAAGACGACAAAGTAAAAAAGAAAAGGGGCTAATCATAATAAGATGAGGGTTGGTGGCAGGCATAAAAGGAAGAATGTTTAATAGTGGTGGAAATCAATGCTTGTCAGGAAAGAAGGCCTTAGAATAAAGGTCTTTATATTTCTTCAGGGCAGACTTTGCATGTCTTAAGTCCTGCTTAGCTACCCATGAGTCTTTCTCAGCTGAATATCACTTTTATTGAGCCAGAAACATGCAGGAGCAGTTTATGCCTCTGTGGCATAGAATATTCTTGACTTCCTTGCCTTCTATTAGCTCCAGAGGTTAATCTAGAAAGTTGAGACATTGTTTTTGTGATAGGGTGATAAGACAGAAGTATGAAACACAAGGCAGATCTTTTATGTCAAAGGAAGATAGAATTTGTATGTCAGGGAGAATAAAACATCCATATACTTCAGTTATATATATATATACCTTTAGATCCCATGAACTGTACATTTCCTTGTATTTGTAGGCCTTTCCAGTGTCTGGCCAGATAATGTGTTATGGGAACAGCCAGAACTGTAGCTGTGTTTTTTTTCTCATGCTTTAATATAGAATATATGCTTGTATTTATAGATCTGGGTGGAGTTTTATAATGTACTATAGTCAGCTGGACTATGTTTATACTGCATAATAGCTGTATTTATAAAGCTGGCCAGAGTTTTATAGAATAATGTACTGTAGGGTCAGCTGGACTATGCATCAGATCTTTTTCCACACTAAAGCACAGTTATATATTTAGGTCTGGCTGGAGTCTGATCAAATACTATACTATAGGAATGGCCAAAATTGTGTTCCTAGAGTTTGAGGTCTAGAGGCCTTTTACAAAGTATATCCTTATGTTCTAGCTAGAATTATATACAGTGAGGTGCAAAACCATCACAATACCTAACCCCAAACTGGGCTGCACAGTGCCCCACAATCACCCATGCCCATAGAAATTTCACTTTGCTATGGTGGGAACAAATAAGGTACATACTGTTGGCTACAACATTGTCCCCAGGGTCATGTGATTTGGTTTACACACTCCCAAGATATACCCATTTCAAAACAACAATATTATTGCAACAGTTTTGCATCTTTAATTTATAAGTTTAAATCAAGTGCTATGGTCATATAAACAAAGGTACACATACAATAATCATGTCTGAGTTTGAAATACTTTATTTCTGACCACATCATCATGAGAACCATCTCTCCTACTCAAAAACTCAATATTCTCTCTATGCTTGATGCTGGTCAATCAGCACACTCTATTACCTCTATCACTGGTCTTAATGTGTCCACTATCTCAAGAATGCATGCCAAGGAGTGCTCTAAGCTTCAGAAGTCCATTGGAAGTCATCCATCCAAACTTTCCTCTACCAATGTCTGCCATGCCATTCACCTCATCTCATCTAGAAAGGCAGAAAATGTTGTTTAGGTGACCAGAGCACTCACCAATATTATCAATCAGCCTCTCTCTACTTCCACAGTGCATAGGGAGTTGAAGAAAACAGGTGTGAAAACTGTGGTGAAGTCCAGATGCCCTCTTCTATCAGCCAAACATTACAAGGCTTATTTGGACTTTGCTTATACTCATAAAGACTGGACTCTGGAGGACTGGAAGAAGGTAGTGTGGTCAGATGGGCATACATGGGTGTGGAAAAAGGCAGGGGAAGGGCTTAGTGATAGGCTAGTACAAGGAACAGTAAAGTTTGGAGGAGGTTCTCTCATGATGTGGGGGTGTATGACTTGGGAGAGAGTTGGTTATGCTGCTAAGATTGATTGTTGGTGACCTTTAACTTCAGATTTTGAAGGATGAACTGCTATATTCTCTGCAGTTTTATGGTCTTGATCCTCCTGATATTATCTTTCAGCAGAATAATGACCTCAAGCACATATGCAAGAAGGTGAAGAAGTGGCTTGAGGAGCAGGATTTTGGGACTATGATATGGCCTATACAGTCTCCTGACTTAAACCCCATTGAGCATCTTTAGGGTCACCTCGAAAGAAGGCTAGCAGATCCACCTAGGGGGATTAATGAGTTATGGGAGAGAGTTCAGGTGGAATAGGAGGGGATACCAGTGGAGGAGTGTCAGAAGTTGATAGAAAGCATGCCTAGAATTGTTGAAGCAGTAATCAAAGCAAAGAGAGGCTATACCAAGTACTAACACACCCTAGATACCAAATGGTGTGTTTCTGAGTAGGAGAGATGGATCTCATGATGGTTGTGGTTGGAAACAAAGATGCATGTGAACTGATTTCAATGTGCTAAGTGAAGGGTGGAAAACTGTTGCAATGGTATTGCTGTTTTGAAATGGGTATATCTCGGCAGTGTGTGAACCAAATCACATGACCCTGAGGACAAAGGTGTAGCCAATGGTATGTACTTTATTTGTTTCCACCAAAGCAAAGTGAAATTCCCATGGGTGATTGCAGGGCACTGTGTGCCCCAGTTTGGGGTTAGGCATTGCAATGGTTTTGCACCTCACTGTATACTATTGACCTAGCACAATCAGACAACACTTCTAAAGCATTGTACATTAAGCATAGTCAGAGCCACAAGCCTTTTTACTTGGCTTTAGGGCCTGCTTACTAGATCTTAAAGTTCTGGTAGAGCTTTTAGAGACAATATTAGCAGAGGTAGGCTGAATGATGGAAACATCAACTTGAGACCTTGGTTTTCTCAACTGTTCCTTTCTCACATTCTTTTTCCCCAACTCCAACTATTCCTTTTCCTTTTTTCTTTTCTTCTCCATTCTTTGCTTTTTCTCTATCTTCTCACTCTCTACTTTCTCTATTATATCTGCTCTAGTAACCTCTATTGATGGACTCCTAGTCCCATCCAAAATTACTACAGATGATGCATATGTACATTTAGTTAGCTGTATATAATGTAATCTTTAAAGTTTACTCACCATGTAGCTTTTTTATCACAGCCTTAACTTTGTCAAGGGAGTAAATTACAAGACTTAAATAGTGGATGATGTCAGGTGCACTCTTATCACCAGGTTACACCTCTATCACTCTATGGCACTCATGCAACAAGGGACCCAAACCTAGAACCACTGAACCCCCAGTGTTATCATCTGTAATCTTGACCTTGCAAAGTTAATCCAAGGAAGACAAAAATAATTGCCTGTGCCATAAATCTCATCAGGCAGAAGACTGCAAGACCAACACTAAGATGCTCAATAAGGTAATTCAACCCTTGCAGCAGGTCAGCCCTGAGACAATTTAATATAATTAAATAAACACAATAATCAGACTTAAAACTGTGAGAGTGTTGTAACCACAACGGCGTTAACCTAACTGAAGCGCTCTACGCACCTAAGGCAACCTTATTCTAGGGTTACGGATATGGATCCAGCCCCTTTCCCTTATCAGGCGCTCCATTCATCTTATCTCTTCATCTTAGCGCCCTGATCCTTGTTTGTACCTATTGACACTTTTATAGACGCTCACCTATTCTATATCGGGTTGTATCTTGATAGATCTCCCGATCCTATCTCTTATCTCAGATCTCGGATCTCGATCCAGATCTCAGGGCCAGGTAAGGCTATGCCTTCTCTTCCATTCTTCTCACTGCCACGGCATGTCTACCGCATGTCCTTATCTCTGTGGCGCTACCCTGGACCCTCTTATCTCTACCTTCCTATTTAAGTAGTGCCCTCTGCCCTCACCGGCCCTAAGCTGGTCCGTGCGCATGGTATGCTAATATATATAGGGCACTTGGTCAACTGGGATTCCCCAGCTTGATTCTAGTAGTCCTTCTTCTGCACAACAGTTGAAGTTGACTGAGTCGCTCCCACCGTCAGTGAAGTGGTTAAACTACATTCGTGTTTCCCCATAAGTCGCCGATGCTTCCTCATCGTGCAATCCCTCGCCCCTCGAGTCTCTTCCCCATCATGGAGCACTATTGGCCCTGATGTTGATCGTCGCTGGTATAACCGTACGAGCCGGTTCCCTACTAGTATCCGCCCCAGGCATATCGTTATGGATCCCTGCCGTCTACCCGAGTACCATTGATGATTGGTTAGGTGAAAGTCCTGCCTGCTTAGTCAGCATTACAGACGTGCCGCATGGACACCCGTCTCTTTCTCCGTCTATCTAGTGACTTTATGGACACCCGTCTCTTTACCTCGCACTACTTATTATGTTGTCTCCACTCGATGTAGTAGTTAGTTTATATAGTCGTCCTTCTTCGGCTTGCACCTCTTGTGGCCTAGCCCTAAGTGTATTGTCGTCATCCGGTGTCCTCTGCTTAGCAAGGCATCAGGATTAGGCCCTTATCGCTCACTTCTCTATCTACGAGTCGTACCTCGTCCTCGCCCTCGCCGTTGGTAAAGCCGTGTACAAGTAGTCGGCTTCCTACCACTCCTCCGAAGATTGCCGGGTTGCTATAACCAAACCCCGGTGCGGACTAGCCCGAGCGTTCCTTTGCGCTGACGCTCCCCCTGTCCTCTTTCTCTCCTCGAAGTTAGGTTTAGTGCGTTGCTAGTTCGCAACAGAGAGCTTACCATGTAAGGTAGATTCTTCCAAAGAAAAGAAAGCAAAGTGTGATACTCTGGTAGAGATAAAAGGCCTTTCAAAAAGAATTCTTGGTGGTTAACATTTGTAACAGGACTATCAACATAGATAGATGAGATCACTTAGATGGAGGAGATAATTAAGTCTTTAACAAACTCAAAGTGATGTGGGTCTTCTCCTTTCCCTTTCCTTCTGGTTCTACTTACTCTTCAGTAGAAACCTCTTTATCAGAGTTCTCTTCAATATATGGGCATTCTCATCAAAGAGATGATTGCTTTTCACCTGTTGATAAACCAAAGAGAAGATCATTAGCCTGAGCTTTATAAAAGATCAAAATTAGAAGATCTCTTTCTGCATCAGAAATCCAATGGTTCCATAATTCATCCACCTCTTTCTTTGGAAATTGAGAAGGGTCAGTGACCACAAACCTTTTAAGAAGGCAGTTGACATCAAGATACTCTTTCTGAGACTTAGTCAAGACTAGCCAAGGAATTGATATCTTAGATCAATTGGCAACATGCACTAACATAAACATAATAAAATAAAATAAAAAAGAACACTTACACAGCCTGCTTGTCTCTACTAGCACCTAAAGTGTTCCATTTTGCAGCAGCAGCCTCAGCTGCATCCTTTTGCTGCTTAGGTAGCATATTCCACCACTCCCAAAGCTCTTGTATGTGCTCCAAAGTTCTTCTTGTCAGTCTTGTCTCTAGTATTCTGATCAATCTTGGTAGCTTTATCCTTAAAAAGTTGCTGAGCAGCATGAAATCCATCTCAGGGCTTGTGAAAATCATCCACCAATGTGGGTCTAGCCACAGCCTTGCACTCCTCAGGAGTAACCAAGCTACTATGGCACTTGTCAAGGTCTTGGATTATATTTTCTTCATCCTCTTGCTCTCTTAACCCCATAGAGAAGAAATTCACAACAAATAGCCTGTAAATGTATTAAAATTGGTATATATCTAGATGTAGTAAATAACCTACTAGACAAAGAAGTGTGAGAAGCTTAGAGTTGCCAGCCAAGATACACACAACTCCAGATTTATGACATGATGAGAAACACATTGAAACATACACAGGAGGTACTTTGTATCTACCAACTAGATATTAAATGGAATTTTTAACCAATGAATAGGAGGGTTCTTATATAAGATGACTACATCTGTAGGCCAAGTAAATGTCAATGAAATATAATCCCCAATCCTTTTGTTCTCTACCATCCCACAATACATGTTGACACATTCCATAACCTGAGTCTCTTTGTCATTGGCCACACATGTCCACTTCTGAATTATACCACATTGAAGGCATTGGACTGGAAGATTCCAACCTTAAGGTCAAATGTCCTGATGAGCCCAAACATACTGTAAGATGCTATTTGAGGCAATATGCATGATGGCACTATATCTCCCAAGATGATACATAGCCTCCAAATTCAATATCTTAAGAGATTTGTCAAACTGAATATCATGTACAATAATGCTCTTCATGAGCCTTGACACTAGTTCACTAGTATTGTCAAGGATTAATCAAGGGGTGTTAAAGGCAATCACATGTCCTATATTGAATCTGTACAAAATAATATAAAGATAAAATATAGTGAAATGACATTAATACAAGATGCTCACAAGCTTACTGAATAACACTGTGTTGCACACCAAAGAACCACATGTCCAAAAGACCATCATGGCACCTGGAAGGTAGTCTTGAAAGGCTGCAATAAAAGATCAAGAAATTATCAAATAGTTAGAATGATTTGAATTTTTTTCACCTACCTGGTCAACTAAAGCTGCTACAGGCTTGCCAGCATCAGTCTGACCTAAAAAAAGATCACCAGTATCTTCATCAGTATGGTTTATGAGCATAATAATGACATGTTTGTAGCTCAAGTAAGCATCACTCAGTTCTTCTGCTGCAGCAACACCAGACTTCATGCCAAGGTCAAACTTGAGTGAAACAACCTTGATAGATGAAAGCAAGTAGTCCTGAAGGCCTTCTTCTGGTGTGATGGAGTGGGCAGTGTTGCCTATAGTAGATAGGCTCAGTTAAATGAGCAGTGTCCTTAGACATAGGACCTTTGTGATTTGCATCCCCTCAAAGGAACCATTGAGCTTGAGAAATGGTGTGATGACAAAATCACCATTGGCCCATGTAAAACCCTACCACAACAAGCCCAGATGTTAGAAATCAATTAATACACAATGAAGGTCTTACCACATAGGGCAGAGCATGATCTGACACAGAAGCACTGCCTGGCCAATGGCAGAATGGGCAACAGAATTGAATGTCAGGAGCCAACAATGTATTTGTGAAATCGACTGGGACTTCAATGCAATAATTGCAGATTACATAGAAGCAGAAGCTGCATGTGTAAAGAGATCTGCCATCTATACACAGGGAGCAATACTTGAGTAGGAAGGGGTCAGTAAGGGTAGTGAGTGCTATGGTTGCTATGATGCACCTTGGCCTCTGAGATTATTACCTTGCTCATGTTCTCTTTCACTATCCTCTGCCATTTTGATATCCTACCAGCATCCACATCTTCCAGTTCTAAGTCAATATGACTTGCTTTCCTCTGCTTGGTGTGGGGCATGATATGGCATACTCAAAGGAGATTCGAGTGGGTGAAGGAGGTGGGGGAAGGGGAAGGGTGTTTGAACCCAGAATGGTGACAAACCACAAACACCTAAAGAGTGTGTGGCATCACCTATAGATGAGCCAATCACTTAGAGAATGTGCACTGGAAAGATGAAAGATTTTTCTTATTATCCAAATTATGTAACACTTACTACTGTACTTCTAGCCCTTGTCCCAGTTTATGTTGTTAGCATTTGTTGTTGCACCATGGTGCACCACACAGCAGTCATTCTATTGCCATCATTGTGTGTATTGCATGCACTGGATGTAGTGTTTTAAGGTCTGGTTCGGTTCAGTCTTTTTGCCTTTTTTGGAAAGACCAAACTGTAACTGGTTTTTTAAAACTTACCTTAACAGGAAAACTGAACTGAACCTTTCATAACCGTTCTTTGTCAGTTACAATGTCAGTTAAGACCAGTCCTGACTGGTCTATTATAAGTTCACATGTAGATAGCATGGAATTTGGTATAAAAGGTTAGTTGAGTTGAAAAAAAAAAGTCTGCCCCACTGTCACAACTCCTTGATAATGCCTGCACCACCCAACTCTTGAAAGTCTAACCGCCAAAGAGTTCAGACTCAAAAAGCTTGTGAGATACAAAAAGAGACCCTAAAGGCCACTGGCAGTACTAGTACTAGATCCTGCCCTCCAAAGTCCAAGCCCACCTGCAATCGAAAGGGAAAGAAATGCACTGCCACTGAAAGCTCATCATCATCATCCAATAGCGATGGTGAGGAGCAAGGTTCACGTGGTGGTAAAAGGTGCCATGCAAACATAAAGAGGCAGTGCCATGCAAGCTTGACCTCATTGGAGAAGGATGAGGACCCTGAGAAGGGTGACATGGAGGTAGTTGACATTGAAGAGGCTGATGCCGATGACATCAACATTGGGAAGCATGCAAGGGCATGCACTGGCGCCGCAAATGACTTGGATGACATACCAGATGAAATGGTGTGCTGTGAAATAATTGTTCAACTTAATCAATATACTGATGTAGCAAAGGATGATGTGCAGGACAAGCACCGTGGTGAACCGGTAGCTGTTCACAATGTCAAGAAGCGAAATACAAAGAATTTACTTACAATATTTTTGGACCAGGTGACTGTAAAATTTCTCAGTATGGATAGTCAAAGTGATCTGAAGGTAGGGCATTGGTATCTCATCTGCAAGTGAGTCACAACATTACGTGGCAAGTCTTGAGACTTACTGAAATATAAAAGGGAGGATGAGGTGTTCTGTCAGAAATTTGAAAAATGAAAAGCATTTCTTGTTGGGGGGAATTCCTCTTGCTAAGTGCACATTTGCTCCCACTATGCTTTGCATGAATTATGATGTGCAGAGCAGAATATTCCCGAGAATCACCATGCGGTCCCGTGTGATATTCTGAAGCAGCAGAAGTGATTGAAGGAAAGCAGTGGCCAGGCCACACTTGACACCATATTTCCTTGTGCTGCTGGTCAATGGTCATTTTCAAGGGAAGAGGTCTTGAAGTGCATTGCCCAGTTTATTGTGTGCAATAACCAGGTATGTGCACCGAAATATAAAAGTACTTATTGAACTAATAGAAACACTAGTCACTTGCAGTGGCTGATAATACAACTTTTTGAAACTGTCTGGTAGCAATGTGGCCAAACACTACCAAAGCTGACATACCATCCACCCACGACATCAGCATATACATTTACAATAAATTCGGCAACTTCATCAAGCAGTTAAAGGTGGAAATTCAGGTTAGTAGTGATAGTCGCAACTTTTTTTGAAACATTTCAACATTGTGTGTCGCTCACTTCTTTTCAAACTTGAAACAGTCACCATCCAGTGGTCATATCTCCACCACCATGGATCTCTGGTCTGTCAAGCAAACAAAGGCAGTGTTTTTGGGGATCACAGCACACTGGATCTAGGCTAACACTGACTCTCACAAGTGGTCTTTGCATTCACAAGTTATCACTTTCCAGGTGTGCACAGTGGGGACAACATAGCACGCCACTTCGTTGGACTTTGTGAAAGGGCTGAAATCATCACCTCGACATCTAGCAAGCTTCTTTGTCTAACCACTGACAATGCCACCTCAAATGATAGAGTGGCTGACATCACTGAACGTCTTCTCCATCATCGTCAAATTTACTCATTTACTGTAAGTACTTAGTAGTTCCAGTACTATGATGACGTTTAAAGTCCTGGCCCTAAAATTAGGATGCAAACAACAACATTCAACAACTATTCTCAGATGAGCACCACTCTACTCTCTGGTGTGCAATCCCAGAGATCAAAGAGCTTTTGTCAGCATGGGAGAAGAAACAAGGTATCCCCAAGTACTTGTTGTTCAAGAATGTGCTCCAGGATGGCATCGACAAGATTATGAAATACTACAATCAATTTGACTACAAGCCGGTGTACATACTCACACTTGGTAAGCTCTCACATCATCTTTGACCTCCATGCTGGTTTCCTTGCTTACTTGTTACATTTACCTTCACAGTTCTCCATCCATATTATAAGCTGGATTACATCAAAATGGCCTGGGGTGGTGCTAAGGAACAAGCAAAGGAAATTGCTGTGGGGAACTCTAATGCCAAAAACTGGTATGATGAGGCACTCAAAACCATCGAGTCAACCATGCAAGAGTATTGGCAGGAGATGGAAGATGCATGCACTGTGCACCGGGGCATGACAGACTCGAATGCCATGGATACTGAAATACAAGACGACGCACTTGAATCCAAGTTCGACCATCACCGTCAGGGCCTAGTTGAGAAAGCCAGGCATGGTGCTATGCTAGGATGGGTGGCTGAACTGCGGTGCTACCTTGCTGATTTACTAGAGGACATCGCAAAGAATATGGACATCATCGACTGGTGGTCAAAACATGCCACCATCTACCCTACCCTTGCATGGATTGCACAAGACATCTATGCCATTCCAGCATCCTCAGTCCCATGTGAACACCTATTTTCAGTGGGTGCAGAAATTGCTACTGACTGCCAGTCACGCTTGGGTGCCGAGAAGTTTGAACAACTTTAGATTCTCAAGAGTGCGTGGTGAACCTCAATTGTTGATCACACTGCCATCAATTCAAATGAGGTAACCAACATTTATTTGCAGGAGTACAAGGAGTTGTACAAACTCAACAAAGAGATCACTGTGACCAAGGTAGATCTTACCAGTAGCAACATCAAGGAATAGTTTTTGTATCCATAGTTACATGACAATGACATAGTTGGTCTTGACCGGTCTTTTGCAGTCTTTACAAATGCCAGTAATTGCTGTAACCAAAACCGAAACTGATGAAGACCGAACAAATCAGTCTTCAATGGTCCAGTCTTAAATGGTTAAAGTCCGGTTCAGTTTCAGTTTTTCACTGGTCTTGTGACCAGACCTTAAATCACTAACTGGATGGCCTAAATGAGAAGAGTGAGGATGGATGGTGTGGACTGAGTGGCCTGATTCAGATGAGGAGAAGAAAATGAGTGGCTTGAGTGGCCTAGGCTGGATAGTCCAGATAAGGCAAAGAGGATAGATGGCCTAGACTGGGAGGCCTAGTCCAGATGAGAAGGGGGTGGATGACTTAGGATGGGGCAGATGGTCAAGATGAGGAGGGTGAGGGTGGATGGCCTGGACTGGGAGGCCCAGATGAGGAGGGTAAGAGGAGGGTAGAGACAGATGGCCTAGATAAGGGCAGTGAGGGCAGTGAGGGTGATAGTCTAGACGAGGAAGGTGAGAGTAGATGGCCTAGATGAGGAGGGTGAGGGATGGTCTAGAAAGGTGAGGGAGAAGGATGATAAGGTAAGAAACACTTACATAGCCTCACTGCCCTCATTCCATCCACCACATTGTGCTAGGCTGTAGCATTGGGAATAAATGGTAAGAAGTCTATTTGCATTATGAGTCATGTTTACTGAGGCTCACACAGTCTGTAAAAGATTTTTGGGATGTGAGTCAGGATATGGGCATTCTGAGAAGGTTCCAGATCCAGAAGTCTGAGATCCACATCAGCAAATTTCAGGTGGGCTGTACAGACCTGTACAGACCTACACAGACATTATAACCTCTACAGCATCTACAGATATGTCCTCCTCTAGAGAGGGCTGTACAGGAGTACATGGAGCTGAAATATGATCTGCACATAGCTTATCAAAAGTTGTCACTAGTCTATATCATCTCTAACATAATCTTATTCTTGCTCTCAATTAAGGCTAGAGGCTTATTAAACCAACTCTATTCATAATTTGCACAAGCCCTAGTATAACCTATAACCATCATTGGTACAAGTATGTGCTATTATCTTTGCAAGGCCTACCTAGTATTATTGCTATTCCATATTAACCCCAAACTAGTTCCATAATTAGTCTATACCTGTGCTAGGTAATTGATGGTCCAAGTCTGCAAATGCTATTACCATATTATGGATATACTAGGCTTATGCATCACTGCCATAAAGTATAAACAGAATATGGATGCTCAAAAGCAAATCAACTACCATTTATGCAAATGGAAAACACAGTACATATGTAACATGACATGCCATACAGAAATACAACCACATCAATCAAGAATGATATCAAAATCTGATGCACTTGCATCTGAGTCATCAATAGGCCAGCCAAATGTCTCTTGCTGTACCTAATCCCAAAGCATGCACTTGAGATATTTGGCATGCTCATGGTGTGCAACTACTTCCTTCACTGCCTTGTTTGCACTGCACAAGGCCCAGCCACAAGAACTCTCATTGAGAGCCAGAACATTCAGTTGGCCATGATCTTGATATGCAATAAGTACCACCTTGATCTAAGAAAATATTAGTAAGAGAAAAAAGACATAGAAGATACAAGCCACCACAGCAGTGACCAGGCACAGAGCTGATACAGGAACTGCACTAGAGAACTCCTTGCAATTCTTCAGGGATGTACAGCTTGACGATTTGTAGTATAAGCTGAGACAAGCATGTTTGATAGCATCATGTGAAAAGTTATGCAGTATGCCCTTCATGAGTATATTATTAGTAAAAATTACATTACGAGCAATTGACTAACATCTTTGTCTGGTGGTCCATGCAACCAGTCACCACTATTCAGCAGTCATGAAGCAGCCCTCTTAACGTACTCAATACCTTGTTTAGTAGTCCACCTTAAGCCTTCAGGTATATGGAGGTCATCATAGTGCTGGTGCACTGCAGCAACAGCAGCTCTCTTCAATTCACTACAGAAGTTGCCATTTTCATTGTAAAGCTGCAATGCAATGAGCATCATCAAGTGAACATAAGTATCACCCACCAGACGAGCCATTGAATGTTGGTACTGTGGATACTGACCATCCTCAAAAGCAATATGCTTTTGCATATATTCCACATGAACTTCAGCCAAAATTTCCAGGGTGATGCCTTGGGTTGTAGCCTCGAGGGTAATGAATAGATTACAAGTGGCATAGTAAGCATGCGCTAGCAGCTTGCAACATCAGAGAAATGCTTTTGTGAGGGGTGGGTAGTATCCTAGACTCATTGGATCCTCTGATAATACAAGTCAGTTGCCAATGAGAGTCTTGACCTCATCCTCCTATGAAGACTGTTCAGATTCCATATTATTCTAATCCCTCTGTAAATGTGCAGGAGTGGGTGGACGTGAATGACCATTGGAGCTTGAGTCCTTGTAAGAAGTACATGCCGCCTTAGATTTGCCTTCATGCAAATGAACTATTATTCCTACTTTCGAGACCATGAGAGACTTCTTACCTCTATTCTTGTCCTTCCAGGAGTGAACATCATCGACATGATCATGATTGTTGCCTTTGGTACCATGACTATCATGTTCACAATTCTGACGTTGAGAAGATTTGGCCTCATTGTGTTTGCAAGTATCTTTTTCTCAATTCGATTAGCATGTGTGAGCCCAAACAGGATTCCTAAAATGCATACCATTAGTTGGTTGGGCATTAAGTGTGGAAAAAAAATTATCATCTCTTGAGTGATGTTGTACCTGTTTGACTGTCCAAAATTAGTATGGCAAAAACTGGAGTACAATGAACATACATATACCTTTCGTGTTTTCATTGTTTGGAGGAGATGAAGGAGGGAAATAGAGGCCTTCCTCATCACCAGCTGTGACTATATCAGTACACTCAAACGAAGAGATGAATTGAAACTGTAACCTTTAGACTCTGCATTGGAATCACGAGGCTTATCCCCTACTAGATCATTGTGTCCACCAGATCCAGTTTCAGCTTCTTCCTCACCCTTATCATGTGGGGATGAATTATATTTTGAGGAATGAGCATTACAAAAACCAAAACATTCTCCATCTCTTGCGAAGTGAACTGGCAGAGCTGACATGCCCGGAACATCAACATCCATCTCCTCCTCACTCGTGTCACTCTGTAGATTACAAAAATCCTGGTAAATAAATACACGAACTCACTTTGCTGGGTGCCATCCCTTTTTTCTTCTTTCCTTTCATCGATGATGCTATTGGGGCCATTGGATTGACCAGTACAGCATTGGAGATGACAGCTGCTTTGGACTTCTGATATGCCTTCTCTTCGAGCATGTTGCTGACCTTTTGCATCTGTTCTGAGCACCTATTCTTGCCAATATTCGTACAATGACTGCGTCTTTGTTCTCCATTGTTGTTTAATTCAGAGTGATCTGGCACACTGATGGAGTGCTTTCTCTTGCCCTTCCGAGGTGTGACCATGGAAAGATGAGTGTGGATGGAGAGGGAAATTCTATGCAAGTGGAAATAAAAGTTAAAGGCAATGTCACATCTGACATTTCAACTTCGTGATTTCAGACTAATTTATTAAAGACAGGGAGGATACATATGAATTGCAGAGAATACATGTACATTTTGGATGCCCAAGTTGAAGTGATTAACAAGTCAGACATGTAGTTTAGTCCTGAGATTATTGGCATTGTATTGCATCAGCAAATCACAAAAGAGCTGTAGGTGGCTGTACAGCTAGCTACAGACAACTACAGTTGTTACAAAGGCATAGAAAGGTCCCCCTCTGTACAGGACTTAAAAAAGCAATAATATACTGATTGCTTGCATTTTATCACTCAAATCTTACTCTGTACCACCCTGTGGTGGTCTGTAAGCCTGTAGTCTTGTCTATAAAAGGGTGATTTGCTGATGTGAGTGTCCTTGCTCATAACTTAAATGTGCAACCATACCATGACTCACTCGCCTTCATGTTCATCTCATTCACAAGTGACCTTGGCTTGCCTCTGTTGGCAGAGTCACAAGGTGGAGGCCGCTAAAATTGCAGTACATGGACACAACATTGGATACTATGAGGTGATAGGAAAATTTGCTAAACACGAGAGCATGACTTTGCCCAATAGTTGTGGAATCGTGGTATCTGACACTATATACCTGGGAATCAACTGTGACATTGAAGAGATATATGCAGAATATTAGTGACGTACAATCACTATACCCCTGCTGTCTGATAGTGAAATGTATCTCACCAATTCCATTGTCAGCATCAATGAGTTTCTTCTCTATGTGTTGGGCCCAGCATTGGTATAGCCTAACAAGCATGCGATGCTCTTCCAACTTCAATTCGACAAGCAGTTTTTTGGCTTGCCACACCTTTTTCTTGGCACATGCTGCTTCCAGCTGTAAATATGCATAGTCATAGTCAAAATCTGACACAGAGTCTGAGTGCTGAATTCCCCACATACACCTAAGCTTTATTGGTAATGTAAGGAATGAAATGGAAATACCTGTGAACTACACCTTGAGGATGTGGATACAGAACCTGGCTCAGAAAGACAAGAACTGGATGGAGTATGGTGGCAGGACTTCTGAGGTGCTGATGATGGCATCATTGAAACCATTGATGGTGGCAGCATCATGACTGAAATTTCAGATTACTGAAATTACCTGAGTTTATAGTCTGACAATGCTGTTACCATGCAGCCACTTGAAAGTAAGCAAGAACCATGACCAAGACAGAATTTCATAGCTCTGTTGATTTCAATGTGTTGTTAGACTACTTGTTGTTAGATATGTGTTACTTTACATTATACTCTGTTGTAACTGACACATACTTTAACAATTTGCCAATGTCGCAGCCTGCCTTACCTTATCAACTTTCTCACTTCTTCAACTCAAAATCGTGGTGGCCATGAGATATTGTCCAAACTGTGGCAAAGCATTCAAAAACTCGTCCAGAGTCAGTCAGCATCTAAGCCAACCAAGGTCGACCTGCTATGGATGGATCAATGACTTAGCATGCATTCAAGATGTAACCACGCCACTCGATGACTACCCTGATCATGAACCTACATTTCATGTTGGTGATGGTAACGATGCAATGGACATTGATGGGACCTATGAGCATGAGAGGTTACCAATACAGGAGACCGAGACATGCAATTTTTCGAGGGTGCCAGATGTGTATATGGACCAGGGAGGTCCTTCATGAACATCTTTGACAGCGACGAGTTCATGGAAATGAGGAAGCACAATCTTTTTTATTCATTTGCAAACCACAATGAATGGGAAGTGGGGCAATGGCTATTGGGCTCTGGCCTCAGCATGGCAGCCATTGACAAGTTTCTGTCACTTCATATGGTATGTCTTTGATATCTTTCAAAAGGTGATGACCTAATCTGTGGTTTCAATTAGATACAGATGTTCTCCTTGTCATTTTAGTCAGCCAAATGGCTTAGAGGCCTCACAGAAATGTTACCTCCTGGACCTCAATGGAAATGGAAATGCATTAAAATGAGCCACCCCACAAAATTGAAGGTTCATCTGTACTATCAAGATCCTGTCGATTGCCTTGAGGCTCTCTTTTCAAACCCTCTTTTCCATGACAAAATGGATTTTGTCTCTCAATGCATTTGGACAACATCTGCTTGCCTGGTTCACAAATACTTTGAATGGATGACTGGTGACACTGCATAAGACTACCAGGTATGCATTCTTCACTATGCTATAATGAGCAAAAATTCATGAGAATTCCAGTCTCAGCTCCCTGAAGGGTGTTCTTGAGGACTGCTTGAAACATGAGTGTCTGGATATCATTTTGCAACTGCTGAAGATAGCCACTCAGTTGGGCATTATGATGTCTGATCCTGTAGGTAATCTATGTCATTGCTTTATTCCAGTTGCTGCCTACATTGTCAACACTCCTGAGGCATGTATGGTGGCTTGTGTATGCGACAAGACATTGCTGATTACTACTGCTATGTATCTGGAGTTAGGAAACGAGATGAGATCACCACCAAGGACTGGCCACCTTACTCTTTCACAGCTAGCAAAGCTCAACACTGACCCTTTATCACTCAAAGAATATTTTAATGCTTGTGAGAAGTATCGGCTCAATGGAGTTGCTAAGCCATTTTGGAGGAACTGGTTCCTCACTTGCCCATCAATTTTCTTGACTCCCAAGATGCTACACCATTGGCACAAGGAATTTGGTGATCATGACCTACATTAGGCAATCTACATGCTCACTCCAGCCAAAATCAATTTCCATACATCCGTATTACAGCCTATCACCAGGTACCATCACTTTAAGGAACACATTTCAAGAATCAAACAGGTTACGGGCACTGAGCATTGCCATATTCAATGATACTTTATCATGATCATTGTGTGTGCAGCTCCATACAACTTCATAGTTGCCCTCCAGGCTCTAATGGATTTTTGTTACCTGGGGCAGGCCCCATGTTTGGATGAGTCACACCTCAGCCTAATGGAAGATGCACTTTCTGAATTCCACACATACAAGAATGCCATCATGGCTGTGGAGGCATGGCATGAAAAGAAGAAGGCAATTACTCACTGGCATATTCTGATGTTAGAATTGATGCAAAGCATTACCTCGAACATCTGGAGCAATGGCATGGCCATTCAGTAAACTGCAGATATGATGGAGCACCATCACATAGTTGTCATCAAGGACCCTGCTAAGAATACAAATAACAATAACTATGAAGCTCAAATCTGCTGGCACCTCGATCATAGCAAGAAGTGCCACCATTTTGCTATTACAACTTTTCTACATCTGATGGAACAGAAAACTCACTGGGGCTCTGAATCTGATGATGAGGATGGAGATAGCTCAGAGTCCTTAGGTATTCATATAGAAGGGGCCTGCCCTCTGAAAAATTACTTCATTTCAGCACACCTGGCTCAAGGTAATACACATCCTCCCCGAACCTTTGTTGCTGATAACACAGCAATCCACCTCAACTTTGAGCCATTGGTCAATCACATGTTTGTCAATGAAGTAGTGGAAAGGTTCTGCATCCCAGACTTGCAGAATGTGCTTGGTGACTACCTCCACTGTGCATATGCCAATCCAGGCTCATATCACACCTTTTGATCAAGTGCAAGTGTGGTACAAGCTACATTTACAAAACCAATCCTACCATGATCAATCTATTCTTATTCTCACCCAAATGGTCAATGCTATGCCCCCCAGTAACACATGGCCAGAAGGCCACTTCGATGCTGTGATGGTGTGCATGGACAATAGTTACAGCTAGACAAAGAGTGGCCCTCAAGGTATGTTATTTTTTGTTGTATGAAATGAGCTGCTCAAATAGTGCAATCAGGACATGTTGTGGTAGAACTTTGCCTCATCATGGACCCACTAAGTAGGCAGAGTGTAACATCTCAGTCCTGGGAAGATACATACCTAACGTATGTTCATTGATTTGATCCCATCCCCCAACAGAATGGGCTGCTTGAGACAGCAACTCAAATGCAGGTCCTTAAATGAGCAACCCAGGCTGATGGGTCATTGTTAGGGGATGTTATTCCACTCTATCAGGTTTATGCCCTTTTAAATATTGTTCCAAGGTTTGGATTGAAGGTGGATCTGGAGTTAATGAAGGATAATTCTATGCAATGTAGTGCATCATTTTTTTTAAATAAGTACTTTATGAAGGAGATATACTATGCTTTCTCAAACTTGTAGAGTGGTATGCACAGCCATCCCAGTAGCATCAGTCACATTCTCCATGACATGTTTTGTGACTTGTTGTTCGAGTCACCCTTTGATTACAATGGACATTCACACCAGTTCAACTGAAGCCCTATATTGTAAGTTAAGCTCCACTGTTATGCCAGATGGTGGGGCTGGCTTGCAGGGTCATGAAGTCATGGATCGACTGCTAGCCCATGATCTCCAGAATCACATCATTAATGAGAGCAACATTTCGCACACCTCCATCCTCTTCTGAAGGCTTATACAAGCATGGACTACAAGTAACGAAGCAGAAATATGCAAGTTTGTCTATACCTATCCCCACAGTCACAGTCATGACCCATGGGCCCCTGCCCATCATGTCAGTGCTTTCGAGTTGCCCAATACAGACTTACCTCTTTTTGCAAAGAATGGCTGGTGCATGGAAGTGCTAGCATATCCACAAGCTGGGGATGATATAGATGGGCCTGCAGAGATAGGGAGTTCATCACATGCTGGTGTTGTAGCCACTAAACCTGAGATTAGCATGGAGTCATTCACACCAGAGGAAGCTGAGCACATTGCAGCCATTCAATCAGTATTGAACGCTAGACAAGTTAAACACAGGGCTGCATACTCAGATGAAGAGGTTAGTGGGGATGATGAAAGCAATGATGATTATCCTGAACTTACCTCATCTGATTCAGAATTTTGTGATCCCATGTATTCCCCCTTGGCACCTTCTTCACTTACCTCCAGTGTGACTTCACTCCCGTCCAAGCCCCTTATCACCTCTATCAAGACCGGATATGCATGACTCTTCAATGCCATTGCTTCCATATTAGCAATTTCTTTTGGAATGACCATACAGCAACACTTTCTATCCCAGATGGTGGTTTCAACAGAAAACCAGATGGTGTCCTGATCGATGGTGATATCACACTGTCCCAGATCACATGGAGAAATGTAATATCTGCTCTGGAGTATACAGAGCAAGACTTCACTTTATCTGCAAGTATAGTATGTCAGATGCACATGAAGTCATACCTAATTCTGCAGCACCAACCTTGGTGGGCCTTCATACTTGGAATTTCCCTCATGAAGAAGGATCTTCAGCTCCACTACTATGATCACAGTGGAATGATTATATCTCATCCTATAGACATCCAGGCCCATCTGAAGAAACTTATCAATGTCATTGCCACCTTAGCATATGGTTGTCATACACATCTTGGTTTTGATCCTACCATTTACATCAATGAAAATCTCCTGGATCAATGACCACTTGTCAACCCCCCCTCCTACTGTATGCAACACCTTAGCGATGGATCAGATCCTGCTCCTTGAGTCCCAACAAATTACTCAGATCATTATCAGGTTAGTAATGATCCTGAAAAATAAAAAGCTGGATATTCTAGGCATCATGTGGATAAGTGATGGTATGGTGAGATGAGGCACTGTGTGCTATCATGTTTGGGATCCAACAACATTGCAGAAGTTTGCTCTCAAGGACTACTGGGTTAATGCATCATCCATTAACTACAAAACTGATATGCTTGATAAGCTTAAGGAGGTGCCGGGAGTCCCTAAAGTCATGTGTTCTTGGACAGTAGGTGATGAAAATGGTGCCAGCATGGAACAATTTGCATTTGCTCAAAACACACTCGATGCTCGTGTTGACTATGCATCAAGACTGCCTCCACAAACACTTCTAGCGATTGGAAAATGTCACATCCATCACCAAATCTTGATACCCCTTTTGCATCTCCAATTTATGTGTTCGCATCACTGAAGGAGCTTATCTGGTCATTCCTCACCATTGTGGAAAGTAAGTTATTTCTTTTAAATTAGCAATATATTCTAATTCTAATGGTAGCACATGAACTGATGACTGATGTGGGCATCTTACATCAGGATATAAGTGTGAACAATCTCATGATTGCTCCTGAACCAATTCACAAGCCACCTGTCCTGCCTGTAGAGTCAGGTCAATCTAGGAGAGGCTGAATAGTCGACTTTGACTATACCAAGCTTCTTACTACAAGTGCAACTGCCTCAGTTGAAACCATGAGCACAAAGAACATTGACTACTTGGTATATTTATCTTATTGGCTTTTATGGTACCCTGCCATTCCTGTCTTGCCATATCCTACATATTATCAAAGAAAACTCACGAAAGCTGAATGACTGCAAAGCCATAGAACAAACCACTGAGGACGACATTGAATCTTTGTTTTACATTTTGGTATGGATCTGCTACCTCTATGGGGGACCAGATAATTCTCCCCACCAAGATCGTATATTCAAGCAAACATTCTGCTACAACTGGGCAGAATGTGCTTTTGACCAAGACTTCTTACTCTCAAAGTTGGCAAAGTCAGATTTTATCAATCAACTGAGTGATGAATCCATGCTGGATGACCTACACCCTTACTTTCAGCTGATCTTTGGCCTCCTCCAGAAATGGAGGAAGATGATACATGGGGTATACATGAGGCAAGCACAAGTTTCCTACACTGAAGTTCATGGACTTCTCCAGGATGCATACAGCAAGTTATGTGATGAGCCTGAGGGCAGTTCTACTTCTATGATTTATTCTGGGATTCTAGATGGATTCAATACTCACAAAGCCAAGAGACATCAAGTGGAGGAATTGATGAGCAGACATTCATACTTTAAGTTAGTTATCTACCATTATTATAGTACTATGAACTTTAAGGACACAGTGCAAATGACAACCTATTCCTCATCTGGACTGTAACAGCAAGCACATCTTGCATTTAAGCCAACTCAGACCCAATGTTCAACACCAACACCATGCAGTGCCATATCATCATGTTGTTGCCCGAGCTGCTGCTGTTATGGTGGTGGTTGTGAGTGTTCTGTCACATGGAGGGAACAGGAGTGGGGAATGATGACAGCAACAGGGCCAATGATGGCAAGGAGGGTAAGGGCATAAGGGAGATGACACATAGTAGTGACAACACAATGTGCACAATTGCACATGCTGTGTTGTCACTGCTCTGCACAGATGTATGAGGGTGGGAGCAAGGAAGGTGAGGGCACAAGGACCAAGGAATAAATCTAGTAGGAGATGAACCTCATCGGTGATGGTGCAAGGTGGGGGGCATAGGGTGGACCAAGATGATGGTGAGAGTGGGGGTGGTGATAGTTGAAGTGGGGATGGCAAGGATGGCAAAGGCTACAGGATTGTGCCAAATGGCAACTTGAATGCATGGCAGTGACGATCAACACACATGATTTGCACATTGTGTCATCGCTGCTCCAGTGGACTGACAACAAGGGTAGGTGGGAAGGTGGGTGGGTTGCATCATTGTGGTTGCGATGTGTCAATGACATCACCAGCAGTGCAGAGTTGTCATCCAAGTCTAGTAATACTAGTAGCAGCATGTGCACCATCACTGACATCGCTGTCCATTGTGTTGTCATGACTGCATTGTGGGAGTCGATGTTGTGGCTGTGTCATCAGTGAGGTGAGGGCGCAAGGGTGAGGCATTAATGTCGAGGGCAGTATTACTAGTAGTACTATAGTCTATTAGTAATGTGGGAAAATGTAAATATTGACTCTGAGTCAGCAGAAGTACCATACTACTATACTGTGCTATATGAAGCTTGGTATTGTTTGTTGATCCTGGAGAGGACTGGAGAGCCTGCTGATCCTGAGTTGTCTGTAAAATTGTAGATCCTGTAGAGCTGTGAGCCCTGAAGAGCCTGTAGTAGTCTGCTAACTCTACAGTTATCTGAGGCAATCTGTAGAGCCTGGAGGCAAAATAGTGGTTTGCTGATGCAGTCTGGGAATTGGAAGTCAAGCAGCATATTTAGTTGGAGCTCAGATGATATCAGCAGATGCATTCAATATTGCTCTGCTGTGCTTATTGTTGCCACACATACTCTAATCTCCTGCTGCCTTTGCTGCCCATCTTACAATGTGTGTACTACAAGTATGTACACTTGCTTGTGCTTTTGCCTGTGCATCTACCTGCACTCAGATCCCCAGCTCTCAATTTTTCCCAGACCATGCTGGGCTGGGCTGCAGCCCCACTAATCTCTTAGTGGTTAAATACATAACATTGAACAAAGGTCTTTCTCATCATCTATGGCAAACTGTGCTATCTATGAGAAGAGAAAGTAATTTAATGTTACCTGTTTAGCACACATTTCTCATCAAACTGATTAGGTCTGAAAGTTAGAGTTAGGTAATATGTAGGCTACTGTAGGCTACAGCAGTTTTCTTGAACTTAAACTTAAATAGACAGAACATCAGTTATCTGGACAGCTACAGCCATGACAAACAACACCAAATTCACTCTTCAGCTTATTTTATATAGATGACTCTCGAAGCATTATGGGTTCAAACAATCCTCTTTGAATTACTCTCCTTTATGCTCTTATTCCTCTTTATGCTCAGCTGGTTATGGTAACCTTCATATTATATGTATTTATCTTTTTGTCAAGCAGGATTGCAGCCTGCATGATGAAAAGGTAATGTAACACTCAAGGTTTGTTTTCTCCCAGTTCCATCATGCTGATAGGATTTTGACAGGTCTTATATTCATTTTCTCTGCACCTCCCTCACAGGTCATTTTCTCAGATCAGTTATCTCATGCAGCCCTCTGGGCTTTTTATTCAGGTCATGCAGTGTGTTGGATGCCTATGCATTTCTCCCACACGGCACACATTTTTTGTGGGTCATGTGGTGTATTGAATATAGTGTATTAAAGTCTGGTTAAATCTGGTTATATTTGAGCAAAACCAGATCCAAACTGGTCTTTTATTTTTCCAAATCTTCCAAGACCAAACCGAAACCTTAGTCAATCAGTTGCACAATGGACTACATACCTATTGATTGCAGTCATTCCCAACTGGTTTTGTATGAAACCAGTCACCAACCAATTGCACAATGTGTTAGCTATGTTGTAAAAAATTTATAAGTGAGGAGGAACCAAATTGAGTCTCTATCTCACCCATACCTCTCACAATCTAACTACAAAAAATGACCCATAATCACCCTGAATGGTCTCATTGCTTCATTGAAAAGGCAATCACCACCATGGAAAGTGCTAAAAATGCCTCGCAAAGTGCATGAGGATGTCCACCCAAGACAAAAGCTACAAAAAAGGGCAAGAAATGGCAGCTGGGAACTTCAGATAAAGAGTTCCATTCAAGTGAGTCTGAGGAGAGAAGCAAAGATGAAGATGAGAGATGGAACCAGAGAAAGTATAAAGGAAAGGCTGCAAGAAGAGCAATGAAGCAAGTATAGAAGGATTTAGACAATGACATGAATGTGGACAAGAAGGAAGATGTTGAGAAGGTTACATTGCCACTGTCATCCAGAGCCAGGAGTGTTAAGAAAGTTAAAATGGTTAACAGAGGGGTGATAATATGAGTATGTTGGTTCATTTGAGAGAGTCTATTGCTTAAGTTAGCATATATGAAAGTAGTGAAGGGCTGGACGAGCACCACTGAGCTGATATACCCACCATGGTCATCACAAAAAATAAATGGGCTCAATATACTCACCATCTTCTTGGAGAAATGTACTGTCAAGTTCTGTCATACTGACAGCCAAGTTGAAACTTTGAAAAGACACTGGTGCAATGAGTGTTGGTGGGTTTGATGATTAAAATGAGTGAGTGGTAGTGACTCACCAGATATTGTAGAAACAATGAGAAATTCATCAAGATGCATGGTAAATGAAAGGTGTTCCATGTGGGATTTAACTCCTTGTGTCGCCAACACATCTGGAGCCATATTGAGGTATATAAGATGTGCTGTAAAGACCAGGGGATCAAAGTCCAACACCACACCATTCTGCCAGCATTGATGAAGTCAAGTGAAAAATTAAAGTTAAATGTCAACCAAGGGCAGACAAGGTTAGACAGGATATTTCTGAAGGTCAGAAAAGTATGCAAGTTCTCCAAAGCTGACATCTTGAGGGTGGTTTCTGATTTTGTGGTGTGTGATGACCAGGTGAGTGATAAATTCAGTCATCGAATGATGAGCACTGATTTATTATGCCATTAGAGTCTAGCATTGCCTGGCAAGTCCACATTTAGGAACTGTTTAGTAGTTATGTACCCAACTATGGTCAAAGCCAACATGCCAATACAACATAATGTTGCAAACTATGTACACAATTTGTTTATCAAACTCCTTCAGAACCTCAAGGTATCTATTCTAATATGTTCTAACATTTTTTTCTCCTATCATTTCATATATATTTCAGTCAAAACACTCTAGTTGTGTGTCTACAACCATAGACTTGTGGCCTGTGAGTCAGACCAAGGCATCCTTTATGGGCATTGCTGCTCATTGGGTCAAAACAAACCAGAAAACACTTACTTGGACCCTTCACAAAGAGGTCATCACATTTCATGCAATATCAGGACCAAACAATGGAGAAAATTTAGGGCAATACTTCACTGGCTTGTGTGAACATGTAGGAATCATTAATGGACATTCAATTAAGGAATGTATCATTACAACTCATTCTTATATATGTATCTGACTCTATGTTTTTCTGTTTTCCAGCTTTTTTGTATCATTATGGATGGCACAAGCAATAATGATACTGCCACCCAAAACATTGAAGCTCTACTTGACCATTGGCACATCCACTCATTTATAGCTGACAAACACTGACTTCTGTGTCTCTCACACATCATCAACCTTGAAATTATTGCTGTTATGTCAGCCATCACCAAGACTGCAGCTGCTGAAACATCATCTGGCATTTGGGAGTATGACACAACACTCCCAGGTAACCACATTCTTGGTGGTTCACTTGATGCTATCACAGTTGTTCATACCCTCACAGTGAAGATTCAAGCCTCAGACCAACATATCATCTATTTGAGACTTCAAATGGAAAATGACATTGAGAAGCCTCTTGCTATCCCACTACACAGCAAGATCTGATGGAGAATGGCAGCAGGCATACTTGCATGGGCTTACCAGCTTTAGAAGGTGCATTTTTATTTTATTTTATTGCATACTGTGCTAACAAATGATAGCCTATCAATCTTTTTATCTCCTTAGCTAACAAGCTCTTTAGACCCATCACTTCAATCTGGCATCCTGGCCAACTCATCAAATGCTTACTATGGACTGCATTAATGCTCAAATCACATGATTGGAAGTGTATCCATAATATTCATGAGATCATCTCTGATATCAACACTATCCAACATCTCTTCTCTTATGACCATCTTGCCATGCTCTGGTGTGCTATCCCAGCATTTAAAGAACTTCAGACAGCCTGGGAGAACAAAGCAACATCTCCTAAGTTTGACTGGTATCAAGATGTGATCAAGGATGGTCTTGACAAAATTGCCAAGTACTATATGTTGTAAACACTTTATAAACCCCATATTCAAACTCTTGATACTTATACAAGCATTTTGATGATGCACACATGCTTATGTAATATGACATCACAAGGCTAGACCCATCACATGACCTGACATCATCCTTATCTCTTATCTATAATATCATAGTCTAGACCACCTCATGTTAGACACATGTAGCTTAGTCATACCTCATGTATTTAATATAATAGTATATACATATATATATAAAGTGGCCAAGAGTTGAGCTGAGCCCCAGCTTTGACCTCTTGTGTCTTTGACCAAAGTCTTTAGCCCCTATCTATTTCTTTCTTGTGTGTATTTTGAGGCCAAGGGTCATGTCAATTAGCTTGTCACTTTGATCACTTCACTATAACAAATTCAATGAGAATTCTATATATTGTATATACTTGCACTTAATAAGTTTTTTATGCATTTTTATGTGCTTAAACTGATCACATACTAGTTCCATATCCCTACTATAAACTCACCTACATCAAGATGGCATGGGGAGGTCCCAAGGAGCAATGGAAGAATTGGCATGAAGAAGCACTTAAAGTTCTTGAATGTGCCATAGAGGATTATTGGAATGATGAACAGAATATTATCAAAGCATGTTGGTCATAGTCCTCACCATTGTCACCTAATTCTGTCCACATTCTTGAATCTGAGTTTAACCACCACTGCTAGATGCTCATCAATCAAAAGAATAGCATGGATGGAAATGGATGGAAGGCAGAACTACACCAATATCTTAGTGACCTGCCTGCTAATGGTTCCAAAGAGACTGACATCATTTAGTGGTGGGCAACTCATGAAAGTATATATCTAATACTTGCACATATAACTAAGGATGTGTGTGCAATCCCTGCCACATCTGTTCTATGTGAGAGGCTCTTCTCTGCTGGTTCCAAAATTGCCATGGACCACTGCTCTTGCCTTTGTGCTGACCAATTTGAAAAATTGCAGTTGATAAGACATGCATGGCATGACTTGATCATAGATCAAGTAGCAATGAATGCTACACATGTTGATGAGGTGGGACTAAATGAGGACATTGAAATGTTTGTGTGTGACAAGGAGTTGCCAGATATAGCAGAGAGTTATAAGAAAGTCACATTCACTTAGTACTAGTCTATGTTGTGTCTGTCCATTATTGACTGGACTAGAAGTTGCATAAAAACTAGATCAGACCAATTGCAACCTGATTTGTTGTCATCATTGAATTTTGCATTGATTGGATTGTTTAATGCTCAAAGGAGGCAAGACTGGTAACTAAAGTCCAGTTGCAACTGTTTTTGGTTCAGTTCAGATAATGATCTTTTTTGTATCCTTAACTGGACTTTTAAACACTAGTTAAACATCTATGTGTTTCTCTCACACAACCTGCATTAGGCTGCTTTTTGGGTCATGTGGTGTATTGAACACCTGTGCATTTCTCTCACATGGCCTGTGTTGGTTTTTTGGGGTAATGTGGTGTGTTGAATGCCTATGTATGTGTTTCTCCTGCATGGCCTGTGTTGGGTTTTTTCAGGTCATGCAGTGTGTTAAACACCTATGCATTTCTCTCACATGACCTGCATTGGGCTGCTTTTTGGATCATGCAGTGTATCTAACACAGATCTCTATATGTGTGGCTATACTCATCTGATTTATGAGGTCATGTGACTGTTGTTGCTTCTCATTAAATTACAAATTGTTATTACCAACAGATTATTACCATCATTCAGAGTAAATTATGTGGTAAATTATGTAAGTCTTAAACCAGATTAGTACAAATGGACTGTCAGGCATCTTGGTTAGTCAGAACCAATTTAATCTTGCCTTCATGAAATGATACAGCATTCTTCCATCCCCCCACATTGTTACCCATCATGACTGATAAGAATTATGCTTCCCAGTTAGTAACTGATGTACAACAGATGCTGAATAAGATTGCATTAGGGAAGATCATTGAGAATAATCACATTTTACCTAAAAACCTTTAGAAAGCAAGGTTTGCATGTTTTCATTTTCCCAGTCCAACCAATAATAATATTTATTTAGGTTGAGGTTGAATATACTTCTGGTAGAGATGAGAGCTAAAGATCACTCTATGGAGTATCTTTTGCAGTCCCCTTCTAGAAGAGAAGTCCAGTGGTGTGCTATATTAATTATAGCTGTATATCTGAATCCAGGTAAGTCTTAGTTTATATATATATATAATATTGGTCATTTAGTCCAGATTTCATGGGTTTATGATTGATACTCAGAGGCTAATAAAGCAGTCCCACAATTGAGGAATCATGTTTCACTTCAAAATCCATGTGCAGCATATATAATTCTGAGTGACAGCGAAGGGAATGCTACCTGTAGCTCGAGTAACCATATTGTTGTGCATGAATTCAGCCATTTTAACATAGTCTGGCCATGATTCTTGATTTTTGGAGAAATAGCATCACAGATACTGTGCCAAATCATGATTTACTTGTTTAGTCCATCTGTATATCTGCAGATGATAGGCAGTGGAGAGTTTTTGTTCAATTTTTAGCAATTTACACAAATCCATTGTGAATGCTGAAGTGAATTGTGGTCCTCGATCTGATACCACTGTTTTTGGTAATCCATGTTTGCACCAGACATGGTCTCAAAATAGTATGGCCAAGTCCTTTGAATTTATAGACTTGGAACAGGGTGTAAATATGACTTCTTTAGAGAATCAATCCATGACAACACAGATGGTGTCTATACCATTTACAGATGGAAACTCACATAAAATCAACAGATATATCCTCCAAGGGGTGTTTTAGAATTGGTAAAGAAGCTAATTTGCCAGCCAGTGGTTTTGAGAGTGTTTTGGATTGAGCACAGATTTGACAGCGATCCACATATTCATTTATTTCTTTATTTCTGGCCAGAAGAAATGTTGAGAGATTGTGAATAAGGTGTGCTGCTGTCCTGCATGTCCAGCAATAGGTAAATCATGGCATAAGGTTAAAAGTTTGATCCTCAATCCAGGAGGTACAAAGATGCGATTGGAGTCATTGATAAATACAGACTGCTGTTCATCAAACCAGCATGTCACAAACAATGGTATTTTTATATTTTTTGACATTTTTTGTAACTTCTCCAGAAAGGGGGATTTCAGATGCACATCATTTATAATGACCTGTAGTGGTAACACCATGATATTCTCATTTAGGTTCTGCACTGCATCACCATGATTGGGTCTCCTAGATAAGGTGTCAGCTCTAGCATTGGTTTGTACATCAAAACATAATTAAATTCTTACAGGGTGACATGCCATTAAGCTTGGTGTGGTGACAGTGTTTGTGGTTTTTTCCAATACTATAAATTTTTGTGATCAGTCCAGATCTCAAATCTTGGACTTCAAATAAGGTAATGATGCCATTTCTTCACAGGCACAAATAATGGCCACCATTTCTTTGTCATAAATAGGATAATTTCATTTAGCAACATCGAATGAATGTGAGATAAAAGTGCATGGCCTCCAGAGACCATCTTCACAGTGGACTGAGAGCACAGCTCCTGTAGTGATGTCTGAGGCATTGGTTTCTACCCTTAATTCCTTTGCACTATTGGAATATGTGAGTAGTGGTGCTTTTGTGAATTTTTCTTTTAATAATAAATATGCATCTTCTTTTGCAGGTCCTCAGGACCAAGAAACATCCTTCTTTGTCAACTCTGTTAGCAGCTTTGCCATGTGTGCGAAGTTTTTGATGAAGCAATGATAATAGTTGCAGAGTCCTAAAAATAATTGAACTTGTTTTACAGATTGTGGTTGAGGCCATTCCACAATAGCTTTTGTCTTCATATTTTTCATATCACCCCATCTTTATATATGACCATACTTAGATAGTTGACTTTTTCCTCAAAAAAGAAACATTTGAAAGGTTTACAATACAGGTCATTATCCTGAAGAACCTGTAATACCTCGTGAACCTGTTGAGCATACTCGGCATGAGACAAGCCAGTAGTAAAAATAAGATCATCAATGTAAGCACCAGTTTCATCATAGCAATCATGAAACAAATCATCCATCATGGCCTGAAACATGGCAGGTGCATTCTTGTATCCAAAATACATAACTAGGGGTTCGAAGAAACCAAAAGGAGTGACAAAGGCACCTTTTCATTTGTCACCTTGCTTTATATGAACATTCATATACAGTGACCTCAAAGACCCTTTCCATACTAACCCCAACGGCAGTGCGCGCAGCGCACTGCCAATCACTGTGGGAATTTCGCTTAGCTTTGGTGGGGATATAAATAGAACATACTCTTGGCTACAAC